>PVHP010009845.1:0-49401 GCA_004024765.1 Zapus hudsonius | reverse complement strand
GATTCTTTGACCTTGAACATGTCTTTGCAGAAAGCCTGGTAAAGACAGTGAATGACTGTGGTCCCATCAGGAATTGAAGTCCTATAATAGCATAGTTTATGAGGAAGACATGAAGAGACTGCAATGACTTTGAAAGTCAGAGAGAAGACAGAAGAGGAGGCCATTTGGGCAAAAAGAGTGATGTGATGTCTATGTCGGAAGCAGACAGGAACATATCTGAGAAAAACCAGATTGCTGATGGCAAGCTTCGAGCAGAATGCCTCTCTTTATGTAATAGGCTAAGGAATTGGATTTATTCTTTAGTCAATATGAGCCAATGAGGACTTGAACGTGGAGGAACATTTGTAAATAAGTCATGAGGGTGATTTAACTGGATCAGAGTGGGAGTTCAGCAGAGACCCTGAAGTCGGTTATTGAGGAATCTAAGATAGATACAATGAGCTTTAGAAGCAGAATAGCTTCAGAAGTAAAAGGAAAACCTAGAGGAGGAGGTTACTGTGAAGAGAGAAGTGCCATCGTTTTTCTGACTGAGCATGGGGGATTGGGAAAGAGAACAGTACTAACTTGGAGATAAAAACGAAAATCACGAGAGCCTGGAGCTTTCTCTCATGTAATGCTTTATGGGTTACTTTATAGAATGAAAACTGAAGGATGTAGAACAGTAAATTTTATCTTTTAGGTTTTCTTTTTCTTTTCCTTGAGCTTATCAAATTGCATTCCAGAGACCAGTATCATATATGTAAGTGCAAATAGTACCTGGAAGGCCATTCCGAAGGAAAGTTCAGTGAGAAACCTGGCCAAGGGGATGATCTGTCATCTTTGCTGGGCTGGCTCACTGTGGGTAACTGGAGAACACAGCCATCATGGCTGGACCGAGGCTCTCAGCACATGCCTTTGGCAACGATCAATAGAACACCAGGCAGAGAAAAGATGTGGAACATTTCCACAGGGATTGCGGAGGACGCAAGTGGTTCTTTTGCTGGTATCTTTGAAGTCTGTACAAAATCCTGGCTTTCTCCCAAGAAGAGTCTGATGAAAAGTCAAACAAATCAAGAAGGGTAGATGCCATTTCCACTTAAGTAGCTGTCTCTTCTGGGGGGAGGGGAAGTATTGTCACGGTCTTTGCTGGTGGTCTTCTCCAGCTCTGTGGTTTCATGGAACTTGTGGTTTTGTTCAAGAAGTCAATTTTCCCTGCCAGACAGCTACAGAAAGCTATTTTCCTTCAATTGTATTGCCTCAGACAGTCTACAAACACAGTGTTTATTGCAAGACTTCTCCTGTCCTTTGTGTTTACATGGCAGGTGAAGCCTTTTCCTTCAGTGTCTGGACTTGTGTGTTGGTTGTTATTGTTTCCCTTTTTCATTGATTCCCAGAAGAAAACTGTTTTAATTCCCCATAAAAAGAAAGTCAGAGTACCCCAGGCTGTGGGCCCTGGTGGTAGGATGCTTTTTAAGACTCGGGCCATCAGAAGCTGCTTATAATATGGAGATTAGACATTCTGTCTCCAGCATGAGAACAGGGCTGGCATCAGCTACACTGGCAACACTGGGCCCGCCTGTCCTCCTTCCTTACACCAGAGAAACGTCCAGAAGGAGCAGCTGCCAATCAGGAGGCGGTGGAGAAAATAGGAAATTGATCTGAATTAGGATAGGGAAAAGGACATCAGAATGAAGAATTTTCACGTGTTTCCTTTTTAGGCATCTGTAGTTTCTGCCTCTGCCGTTGAAGGCTGTCTTCAGGTCTTCTCTCCTGAGGGCAAAAGGCACACAGACCAGCATCAGGGAGACCTGAAGTTGGCATATTTCTTCATAATTAGAAGAAAAAAATGAGGATGGGTGTGTATTTCATTTTATTTATAATTCTTTATCCCTCATAACTAAAAAGACTATACAATAAAGTCTAATTCTTGAGACAGGAAAAATAGATTTTTTCCATGCTGTATATAATCATTTAAATCTAATGCTGATCAATGGAAATGGGGCAGCTTCATGCCCGCCTGTGGGGAGGGGGTCCTAATTTACCTGTGACAGTGAGTCTTGCCTTAACAGAAGTTTTAAGGCACACCTCGTATGTTTCTTTGCTTAAAGTTGGGGACATCGTGTTACTATTTAGGATCTCTGATAACTTGGGGAGATGTTTCCCTACTTACGAGTAGACATACTTCTAGGCGGACAATCCTCAAATATATCTTGGCAGAATATCAAATGCAGCTTTGCTTGTCTGTGGACTCGTCCTGACCCTCTGCCCTGTGAAAGGGAGGAGATAAGAAAGTTAGTGCTAAGTCCCCTTGACATCTGACATTGGTGGTGATGTGTGCTCTCTTCAGGCAGGAACTTGTGGTACAATCTACCTCCAATTACCCACAGCCTCCTGTGTGTGGAACACCTGACTTGAAGCCTCTGAGAGGATGTAACATCATTAGAGAAATCTCAGCAACACAGGGTCAGGGGCCGCAGAATGACATTTCAGTCACCAGCGGCCACATTAGGATGGAGGTCCCCTGGGATTTTAAGGGAGCTGAATAATCCCCATCCGTCGTGAAGAAGTAGCACTCAACACATGTCAGCACAGCGCCTTGCTCTCTTAGTGAAAAGGCTTGTGGAAGGAAACACACCTACTGGCAGGCCAGTTGTGTAAAATACAATGCAGACAATCGCATATAGCAAAGCACACTTGATAGTGATCAGGAATGTTCTGGTTAATGTATTTACAATACTGTATGTTTAATCATTGTTTTAGAGCTTGCAAACTTCTGTTTATGTCAAAACAAATGTTTACTACAGTAACAGTCTGCCGTGTTACCTTCAGCAGCAGCCACGTGTAGCTCCTGTTTACTGTGGCCTTCATTTCTTTCCTAAGAAAGATGTGTTAAGTGGTTGACTTAAGCTACCTACCTTTGTGTATGAGGTTCACATAGTGACAGGATCTCCCAGGGGCTCATATCCTAAGCGTGGAGTGACTGCATGTAAAACTTAGGCAGGAAGAATGAAAACACATGATATGCCTGCGGTTAGATCTTCCCCACCAACAATGCAATAAACATGATTATGGAGCTTACACACCCTTCCGTACCTCTGTGGGCTTCTAAAAAAATCACCAATGCTGTTCTTATGAAGGAAAGAATGTCTCACCTTTCCTATGCATGGAAATGTGGCTAATACTTTAACCTAAGGAATGTTAACATATGGAGTAGAACAAAGAAGGATTTAAAAAAAAATTCTTGTCTGCATTAAAAAGTCTGCATTCAGAAATGGCTGTGTGAGCACTTTACTTAGTCTTCAAAATAAAGCCTTTATCTTAAATGTACACTGGCTATATTACATAAAGAATAATCTCAAGGGAGAGTGGGCAGAATAGAAAGGGGAGACGAGAAAATGGGTGAATTTAAGAACAAAGTAAAGACACTGTGAGTCAGGGTAAGGGACATTGCTCTGTGGCAGAAAATGTACTTCGTGTGTGTGAAGCCTTAGGTTCTATTTCCTCTGTACTGAAAAACTCAAGAACAACAGCAACAAATATGGCCATTCAAGGATGCAAACGACATGGAAGATTTCCTTTTACAGAGAAAAAGTGGAGGAGCTGTAAGGCACTAAGATCACACAGCCAATCAGAAGAGCCCTGTTCAGACCTCAGCTTGCCTGATTTCTAGAGAATTGATGTTTGATTCCACTGTGTGTGTGTGTGTGTGTGTGTGTGTGTGTGTGTGTGTGTGTGTGTGTGTTGCCCCAGCTGGTCTTAAACTCAAAGTCAGCGTCCCTCACCTTCTGAGAGCTGGAGTTTCAGTTGCATTTCAGCTGCAGGCCACTGTGTCCTGCTTCCCTGTACAAACTACTGAAGCTGTTTTCTTTTCCTCATGGTCTTTCATTTCCCAGTGAGTTTATTTTATCGTTACTCATAGGATGCTTATTCTGATACTCTAAGGTGTGGACAAAGAGATACACACTTATCTGAATTCAGCCAGCAATTTTCTGGAGCCTGATTATAAGAATACATGGTTTTTAATTAAAAATGCTGGAAATAATTGCCAATCAATGGAATTTGCTTTAGATGGCACATATGTCCCACCATGATTTAGGACTGTCTTCACTATCATAAATTGCTATTAAATTCAACCTAATCTTACTGTATTTTTCTGGGTAGAGAATTTTTTTATCCTAACTATCCTTCTGAAACCCGACCAGAAAATTCCTTACAGCTAAACTAACTCAATATCCCCTGTACACCAGAGGCCTAAAAAGGTATGGTTATTCAACACGGGTGGTACCTAACACTTTCTGCTTATTCTGGGTCCTCATGTCATGTGAATTAAAGCTTTGTAAGATGACAAAATAGCGATGACATATTGATCTAATGAGTAGTTTTATGAAATTAATTTTAAAATACTCCAGCATATTCTGCCTTAATATTTGAAATTCATGTGAACAAGCAAATAGCACAAACCCTTTGTTGAAAATCTTTTTATGGCCTTTGGCCAGAAATAACACAGTCCTATGTATTTTCACAGTGGTTTCCATTTTGAAGTCAAATTGCCACCATGGATGGTGATCTCTGAAACATCTGGATTATCTGGTGACAAAATCTCCCTGTGGACATTTGCCTCAGTGGTCACGTGATGATCCTTTGTTTTCAGTGGCATCAGAAGTCAGGTTCAGTTAGCTTAACATCAATTAAATAGATGTCCTTTTTTTCACATTTCAATCATTTCAGATCTTTTGGCAGACCTAATTGCCACTGCACTTATTCTCCTAAGGAAAAGAAAGCACCAGAAGTTCCCAAGACAAGGCACACAGCTGGAATCTTACATACCTCTTAGCCTTATGTTCTCCTGTTTTTGTTTTTCTGTATCCTTCCTATCTCCCCTTTACAATTTTTGTCTTCTTTAGAGAATTCATGTGTGTCTTTGTATGGTTTTGCTGCTGAAGTTGCTGCTTGCAAAGCCCTAATCACATCTATTTTTCCAAACTTACACAGACCATAGGTAGTAATTTGCCTAAAAGAATTGATATATTTTCCCCTACAGTGTATTTTAAATAATGTAAGTACAGTGTCCTCCCCCCTCTCCAAGTTTCAAACGAGGTTTTCCCTATGAGGATTAAGGAAAGGTTTCATGTGAAAATACCTAAGGTAGTTCAAGCTCATAATAGTCATTCAATACATGTAAGTGGAGTTAAAATCTAGAAACTTTGAAGGAACAAAATATCAACCCTGATTTACATACCACTCTTCTCTCTTTCTCCTTTTTAGCAACCATTCAATCAGACATTCACCCTATCATTCTGCAAAAAAATTATTCTCCTTTGAGACATAAATTTCTTCTTCCTGCCAAATTCAATAACTTTTCCTTCGCTTGTACTAAGTATTAATCTGTAACACTGATCTTTGTTAACTAACCATCACCTCCCCATTCCCAGTACCAGTTCTAGAAAGCTCTCCTCTGGGACTTGTCATGTTACACAGTGCTGTTTCTCTCCAATTTCCTAGAGGTCACCTGGTGCCTCTCTCACAGCTGACCCTCTTCTTTGTGGCTCTGGTGTGTTAGTATTCCCAAGGTTCCGTCCTGGCCCTTTGCTTTCTCAGTTTACCCAGTGCCTCTGAGAGCTCCTCTGTGCTCATAAAAAGCTTCGGGATGGAGCTGGGCTTGTAAATCTCCAGGATAGAACTAAATCATCTCCTTCCACCCCAGTCTGAATGCTGGCACTATTAAACAGAAATATCCGATGAAATGCTCACTTCCCTCCATTTCCTTTCTGTATGTAGCTTGTCCTTTTATAAAACTTACTTCTCTTGCTGGGTCTTCATCTCTACTCAGGACTCTGAGATGTGATTCTAAGCTCTTTCAACCCTTTGTAGGGAAAGGCCATTTAAAGAAGACATCATGATGATGAAAATGGAAAAAAAAAAGGTGGGGAAATTGCTCAGTGGTTAAGCCTTCAAAGTCTAAGGACCTGGGTTTGATTCCTCAGGAAAAGCCAGATGCAAAAAGTGGCCCATGCATCTCATTGCAGCAACTAGAGGCTCTAGTCCATTCTCTCTATCTCCATCTCTCTCTCCCTCCCGCCCTCTCCCTGCAAATAATTAAATAATTTTTAAAAATGGATTCAGAAGGAAATATTAAATAATGAAAACTGAGCTTAATATGAAAACGAATTTTAAAGGAATGTTGAACAATAATCGTCTTCAGGACCTTATTGAGAACATGCTGGTTGCTTATTCCTTGGTGCTTACTTCTACTGAAAGCATTTGGTATGAATTGTGGCTTTAGAAATTTAAGTTATTGGCTCTCAAAACAGAGTCCCCCTCAGCAAACAATGTATAACAACATCATTTATTTCTTGGAATGAATATAGCACAGTAGGGATTATAAAACAAATTCAGGGCTGGAGAGATGGCTCAGGAGTTAAGGTGCTAGCTTGATGCCCTGGGTTTGATTCTCCAGTACCCATGTAAAGCCCGATTCACAAAGTGGTACTTTTGTCTGGTGTTCATTTGCAGCAACAAGGAGCCCTAACACACCAATTCATATTCTCTCTCTCTTTCTCCTTACAAATAAATAAATATAAATAAGTAAAATGAAAAACAAATTCACCATATAGGGTGCTAATTTAGATAAACTACATGTGAGAGCAGTCTGAGAGAGTATCATCAATTTGGATTGCATGTTTGTCTACTTTTATAATAATACCAGTATATAATAATGAAAATTTTGTGTTATAGAGTTTTAAGAATAGTGACCTTAAACCATCAGTGATGTTAGGTCAGATTTTGTCTTCTAAAAGTTTGTTAGGTTAGAGATGAATGAAGATGTGTGTCTGTGTGTGTGTGTGTGTGTGTGACTATTTATTCCAGTGATCCATCTATCTTCAAACCAGTATTTACTTATTTTATAATGTGTGCAGGACACTATGCTACATGCTAGGAAAGCAGCAAAGAAATGGCTCCTTCTGTCATTTCTTTTTTTAATATTATATTTTATTCATTTTCAAGGAGAGAGAGAGAGAGAGAAATTCAGGTCTGCCACCTGTGCTAGGGAATTGAACCCAGGGCCTTAGGTACTGGAAGCAAGTGCCTTATCTGCTGAGCCATCTCTTCAGTCCCTCCTTCTGTCATTTCTGTATGGTCAGGAAGCAGTTATGGACAAGGAGGCTGCGACATAATATGGCCTGATGAACTCTCACAGAGAAGGATATCTACAGAGGACAATGGGAATAAGAGAGTGGCCCCTTAAGTTGGTCTTGGCCAGTCAAGAAAGGCTAAATGGAAGAACTTCCTCCTAAGATACATGAAGAACAAGTTTGATTCGACAGCTAAAAAGCAAAGGTGTGAGGCACATACTTCTCTATCTAAAATATGCACATATTCACTGTTTATGTTCACAAAATATATCCTGAAAAGCATTCTATGTGGCTAGTTCATTTTTACTCCTTTGTTGACAAACAAATCCAGATAACAAGGTATTCATTTCAGGTGTTTTCATTATCTTAATATATCAGAGTTCTTTGAGAAATTTTGATACTATAAATGTTGAAAGTCTATGTACTCTCTGGCTTGTGCTACATCAAGGATTTGACCTGTGATTAGCTATTGTCATCCATGGCCTGGAACTTCTCAACTGACAATATCACGGTATCACAGATTATCAAAGGGCAAGCAATTATTGGTTACATAAAACACATACAAATACAGTAATAAGTTTATTTAAGTTCAGGGACATGCTGCCTAGCTTTTTGACATGGAATTGAAAGTGGTTTTGAGACTAGTGTTTTCGAGGATCAGGAAAGAGAAAGAGGACAATAAACAGTTGAGGTGGAGGCTAGTAATCATGACCTGAAACAATTCATCATCAATTCTCCATTTAGTAAACTGGAAGAACCATCAGAAAACACATGCAAAATATCCAGAAGGCATGCCAATTTTCAAGACCTAATGTGAGGTGAACCCTAACAGTTTTTCAAGCATGGGCAAACACTGCCATCCCTGGGTGGGCCTGGGAATTAGTCTCACTGCCTGTGGACCCTGCACCCATATGCCAGAGATGAACCTGTCTCCTTGTGGCCTGGCCAGTCCTGCACTTGCCCAGTCATGGAGGTTTAGGATGCATCTAGGCTTCGGTAACTGCAGCCTGGCTCTAACATTGCCTTTGGACACCTAGTGACCTGATATGGGCCCTCAGCTCTTCTTATGTACTCAGTTTCTGCCCTCTTTACCTCCATCTAATTCTTGCTGGCCATCTGGATTCTTCTGGAAGCTCTGCACTCCTGTCCTGTCCTGCCCTGTCCTCTCCAACAGGTAAGAATTATCTTCCTTCTCCACCCCCTTCCTTTTCTCTTGAAAGCTTTCCAGTGTAGAGCCAGAGCTCCGATGCCACTTGGATACAGTGCATTGTTTGACAGCTCCCTTACAAGGAGTCCAGACCTCAACACACACACACACACACACACACACACACACACACACACACACACACACACACACACACACAGAGATCCTGCTTCCTCTGTTACCTGCAGACTCCTACCCAAGGTCATCTGATTTAGGACAGAAATAAGGAACAGGTTTTTCTGAACACATAATCAAGATTAGATAACTAAAGGAAGAGTTGTAGGTCTTCAGCACAAGGTTTCAGAAAGTGTTTGTGTTCTTTTTGGTGAAAAAATTTAACAATTAAGAAAATTTTTAAAAAGCTTACCTTTTAGAAATGATTTCAGATGTGCTAATTTCAGACAGTTGTAAAATGAATATAGATATTGTGGATGGAGTGTCTTCTTGGATAAATGAATCACCTAGATATTATACAAATCTTTTAGATTTAGTATGGGTATCTATGGAAAATTATGAATTGGCCTTTCTTATAAGACTCTGTTGTCAAACCTTTATTTCTGTTTGAGTATAAATGGTCCACGAACTTTATTAGAAAATGGACTTTGAAATATGATATCAAATACAGTTTTATGTCAGCTTATAGCAGTGTCCATATAGATGTTAGATAGTTATATGCTATAGACAGAATTATGCCTTGGAAAACATAAGATTAAAACTAAAATTGTATTTACAGCACCTAAATGAAGTAACTGTACATGTCAGTTGATATTAGTACACTGTAATTTGCATAACATAACCAATTTCTTTGGTATTTAATTTAAAAAGAAAAACTTTTTCTAAATGAAAATATAATTCTTAGCATAAGTCAATTTAGACAAATTGCACTCACATGCACATACTGACTTACAGTGATCTCTAAATCAGGTTCAGCAATATCTTTTAACCATTTTATTCCCCCATAACTTTTCACCTTTCAGATGTCGCTAATATTAAGACAACTTGAGACTTACCTCAAGGTATTATCACAGCAAGAAAAATAAAGATTTGGACCTCTTTGTTTACACCTCACAAAGTCACAAGTTGTCAGTTTGTAAAATTGAGTATTATGCTTTCAAACTGTTGATATGACTTATCCTGATAAATTTGATTTAGAAAGTAAACTACATTCCTGTTGCCTTTGTTAACTATTGAGTCAATACTGGAAAGGTTTAAGCTTTAGGCCCAGGAGCCCATCCGACATGGGGCTGAATTTAAGCCACAGTACACTGGATGTAGATGGCCGGGGTCTTTGCCTCTCTAAATTACAGTTTCCTTGTCTATAAAATAAAATGATTATACTACTTGTTCTTAGGAGCTAGAAAATTTAAATTGAAATATGTGTCAGTCTGGGGATGTAGCTCAGTCATAATGCACTTGCTTATCATGCAAGATTATCTTATATCCCTGGTGCAGAATAGAAAAAAATTAAGATAAGCATCAAATACTCAATATGTTAGTCACAATATGAAGTGGTCTGTTAACTTTTATCTTTGTCTTATGTTTAATACAGCTATGTGTTTGATTTTGCATTTCACTCCCTGACAGTGTAGTTTGAGTGTTTAATAATTAACGGGGAAGGAAATCATCTCAGGTTGTTTTTACACTCTGATTTTTCTCAAGATTCTTAGCACCAACAGAGTACTTTTAACATGAAGCTAAGTTGGTGTCAGCTTTAGTAATGGCTCATTCATGAACTTTTGTTTTTAAAGACAACTTGCTTTGATTTGGTTTGGTTCATGCATTTAAAAAAATCTGCCTTGTGGTGTGTAGTCATTAGGCTTTTATACCTAAAGAACTGGATTCAGTCATAAGTAAAGTTCATTTAGCATTGCAAGTATGATTCCATGTCATTATTTATTCACAACATAATATAGTCACATAATTCAACATATTTAAAAGTGTCTTCTCACAGAACCTTGGGGAGTTCTGCAGATCTTTGAAAAGAAATACCTAAGTTATGGAAGGCAGTATCCATAATGCTAATTATCCCAGACACCATCATTACGGCAAGTCACTGTAGAAGGAAACACACATTGAACATGGCTATGACCATGTATGTCTCTATGAGACTCGTTGGTGTACTATTGTATTTAGAATATGACCATAATCTACTTCATAGGATTTTTTTCCATCCTTCATATCTGAGAAGATAGTTGAAAACCACACATCTCTTCCTCTGCCTCTTCCAAACCGGATGCCCTTCTACTGCTCAGTTGCATGGAGGTAAATCCTTTGTAATTCCGTCTAATTTGTCACCATTGGTTTTATATTCAGAAAAGGTTTAACTAGGCACAAATGTAGAATGATCCAATATAATGCAATTTAAAAATTTGCTTAGCCTGGACATATTTACAAATTGGCATTGCACAATTAACAATTTAATTTGGAATTTAAATAAATGCTATCAGTGACCAATCTCCATAGCATTTACCTGGGGAAATGAATGCCAAATATCATTCTCCTTAAGATTCGTTGTGACCCAAACAGTGATTTATTTATGGTCTGGGAACTTTTCATTCACCATCCTTTAAGCGTGCATCCTTCTTTGTCCAAATGGTCTGATCCAGACCTGCAAACTTGTAACCATCAAAAATCAAGGGGTGCTTTTTAGAGTACAGACAAGCCCTCTGGGTCCAGACAAATGTTAACTTTACAATGCCCTGTCTGGTTAAATCACCTAAGATTCCCATTGAAAAAAATTCTTCATGCTCTGTTTTAAAGTTGTACAACTTTAATTTTGTTGCAATTACTTAAGGTTCCCCTCACCCTAGAAGAATCATGCATGACGACAATCCAATCTGTGGAATGATTCTTTCCCAATATTGTGTCGTAAGAAGATACTTGTTATAACAACTTAAGGCTCTTTTAGTTCCCTACACAATATTTGTTATTCTATTTTTGACCCAATTTCAGAAGAATTTCAAAAGCTTGAAATAACTTCAAAATTTAGACTGTCCAAAAATGTCTGCATTTAAAAAAATTGCTGCATTAAAAATCATTTCTGTATCTTCATAATGCCCCAATTAAAGGACTAATTAATCATCACTCAGAATCTCCAGGCTGGTTGTGATAGTCATGTAATAGGATGTGTTTGATGAGTTGTGGTTTTCGAACTACAGTTACTGAAAGCAAAGAACACTGAGGTGTAGACATGTCTCTGAAATAGGGAATATCAGTAGCTCTTTCTTCTTTTAATAATAATTGATGTTTGAGAGGCTGATGCAGAATCAGAAGGAAGTCTCCACAGAAGTCAAGAAGCCATGTTCACACTCTGGTAGCATTAGACATAAACAATGACAGAAGTCTACATAAAGGTAATATGTTCCCCCCAACCCCCCTCCACCCACACACATGATAAACGCTGCTATTTTTGAATCCTGGGAATTGGAAAGCATGTAGTGTTTAGCTGAGGAAGGGGGAGGAGATTCTAATTGTAACCTTCTAATGAAAAACTGAGGGAGAAGCTGATGGTTTCTTTCTTACATTATTAGCAGGGGGAGGGAAGAGAGATATTACAGATCTGTGTTTATAAGACAATTAAAATGTGAAACGAGACCTGGTAACCATAGGTTATCACAAGTATTATGATGTAAATTGTTAGACAACACTGGTAAATGTAAAATTTCATAAAGTCATTCAATTTTCATTTTAATGTAGATTAAGTCTGAAGGGGGTAGGTAAAATATTCTAGAAAAAATTAAGCAGGATATTGGACTGAGAGCAAAAAATGATTAAAGTGGAACTGGAGCAGGAAAGGTTCAATTTTTTGGAATAAAGATTGAAGCACAGCAATATTAAAGTATCTTTTATTTAAAGCTGGCTGTGGCACATCATTCCAGATCTGGGTTGTCCAGTCCCGGTACATCACTCAGACCACTTGATCAGCCACTGGGCCCAGGGTCTCCAGGCTGGGAGTGCTGGACACCTTGGTGGGGGACAGTGGCGAGGACCGGGCACTCCCAGCAGACCCCGCCGAGGTCTCCAGGGCCAATCGTGGCCGAGCCGGGCCCACGGGGAGCTCGGGCTGCGCGGGGCGCGGGGCGCACAAGCGAGGGCACCCCCGCGCTGTGCGGTGCGGAGCCCCAGCGGCTCGGCCGCGGATCCTCCCGCCGCGAGGTACGGGGCGCCCGGCAGGACCGCGAGCGCGCAGCACCCCGGGGCGCGGAGCCCACGCGCCCACGGACGGTGGCGGCTCAGCTCGGGATTCCTGCACCGGCTGGAAAGACGCTTCGTGACCTGGGAAAGTAGTGCTGGCTGCCCGCCGCCGGCCCCACGATCAATTCGCAGGATCCCCCGCCGGCGCGGGGGCCTGAAAGCAAGCGTATCCGGCAATATTGTTGTTTCATGTTGATTTTTCATGCGTGTGCGTGTGTGTGTGCGCGCGTGTGTGTGCGTGCGTGCGTGTAGTTGGAGGTGGCTACATCCTCCTCTGGGTCTCTAAAGCAAGCCGGAGGCGGCGCCCAGTTTGCAAAGCAGTTTGCAGTCTGTGTTTAGGGTATGGCTGTTAGGATGCTGTGCCCGAGTGTGCACGTGGATGTGTACATGAGTGTGTGAGTGGGTGTGGGGTGTAAATATCTGCATGTGTGTACCTGTGTGGTGTGAATGTGCATGCGGGTGTGGGCATATGAGTGCTTGTGTGGTGTGAATGCATGAGTGTGTGGGTGCAGGTGTGAGTGTGCAGGTGTGAGTGCATGTGTGTGTGCACGAGTGCATGTGTGGTGCGCATGTGTGGTGTGCAGGTGTGTGTGCTCATGTAAGTATGTGAGTTCAGGTGTAGTGTGCATGTGAGTATATGTGTGATGTGCATGTGTGGTGTGCAGGTGTGAGTTTGCAGGTGTGGTGTGCAGGTGTGGTGTGTGTGGTGTGCATGAGTGAGTGTCCAGGTGTGAGTGCATGTGAGTGTACATGTGTGGTGTGTGTGTGGTGTGCATGTGTGGTGTGTATGTGTGTGTACATGCGTGAGTGTGCAGGTGTGAGTGCATGCGAGTGTGCATGTGTGGTGTGTATGTGTGAGTGAGCATGTGTGGTATGTGTGGTGTGCATGTGTGGTGTGTAAGTGTGTATATGTGTGAGTATGCATGTGTGGTGTGTATGTGAGTGTGCATGTGTAGTGTTTATGTGTTTGCATGTGAGTGTGCATGTGTGGTGTGTATGTGTGAGTGAGCATGTGTGGTATGTGTGGTATGCATGTGTGGTGTGTGTGTACATGCATGAGTGTGCATGTGAGTGTGCCTGTGTGGTGTGCATGTGTGGTGTGTATGTGTACTTGTGAGTGTGCATGTGTGGTGTGCAGGTGTGAGTGCATGTGAGTGTGCACGTGTGGTGTGCATGTGTGGTGTGTATGTGTGTTAATGTGTGGTGTGAGTGTGCAGGTGTGGTGTGCAGGTGTGAGTGCATGTGAGTGTGCATGCGTGAGTGTGCAGGTGTGAGTGCATGAGTGTGCATGTGTGAGTGTGCAAGTGTGAGTGCATGTGTGTGCATGCGTGAGTGTGCAGGTGTGAGTGCATGTGAGTGCATGTGTGAGTGTGCAGGTGTGAGTGCCTGTGAGTGTGCATGCGCGAGTGTGCAGGTGTGAGTGCCTGTGAGTGTGCATGCGTGTGCGCTGGGTGGGTGGGAGTGCGGAGGCGGGGCGCGCGGGCGAGCAGGGGTTAAGCGTGGCCGCCCCCTCCCTTCCTCCGTCCGTCCCCTCCCTCCCGGGCGGGCGGGCGGGCGGCCGGGTGTAAACAGAGCGGCCTCAGCCTATCATGTCTGGCTGCCGCTCGCAGCCGAGCCCCGAGCCCGGCGCGGTAACATGATCCGCCGCAGACCCCGGCGGCTCGGCTGCGCGGCGCTCGGCTCGCTGGCTCGCGGCGCAGCGCACGGCCTCGGCGAGGGCGCCCGGAGGTGGGTGAGCGCGGGCGGGCGGGCGGCCCCGGGCCGGGGACCCGGGCGGGCGGAGGACGGGCACCGGCACCGGGACCCGGGCTTTAACCCCCGAGGGCCCGGCCGCCGCCCCGCAGCTGCCCGCGGAACTTTCGGGGCTCCCGGGAGGGAGGCGCGGGCGCACCGCCGCGGAGCCGGAGCCCGGGCGGTCTTTTGTTCGCGGGGTTTTTAACGCGATGGGTTTGCAGAAGGACCGGGCCGGGAGGGCGAGCTGGCCGCTCTTCCTTTCCCTCCATCCACCCTCTCGCGAAATACCCGACCGAACCTGCAAACCTTCGCGATCACGGGCGTGGATAATTTACGCATGAAGTGTTTAAAAATCTGCATGGGACTGAAATGAACC
This sequence comes from Zapus hudsonius, assembly GCA_004024765.1. NCBI lineage: Eukaryota > Metazoa > Chordata > Mammalia > Rodentia > Dipodidae > Zapus > Zapus hudsonius. The sequence goes on along the minus strand of PVHP010009845.1, from coordinate 34,778 downwards.
AACCCTTTCCTTGGGTTCCATTCACTGAAATCCATCATGCAAATTGCTTAATGGGGGGTTTAAAAAAGGTACAAAATAATCTCGCTAATTAAAGAGAGCAGTTGCTGGTTGGAGAGAAACAGCGTGCTTTTTGTCACGGGGTTTTAGGGAGCAGTCTCTGAAAGGAATTCAACTTTGCAGGTTACTCCGGTGGAAAGAGAGTTGGGCAGGGCTTGCAAGAACTTGTGCAGTATCTATTCCAGTAAATCGTTCTCCATGCATGTGTGCATTAAAAAAAAAAGACGAAAACGAAGATCTGTGGCAGCTCGCAGAAGGAGAAATTTCATTTTCTCCCTCTGATGGACTAGCATGTCGATCTGTGATATCTTATTATAAGAGATTCATCCAGACATCTGTGCCTGCGTCCCAAAGTCGTCTTGTTTTCGGAAAGCCTGATAGAATCAGATCCAGTGCCTTAAGATGGTGTGGTTGAAGATTTGATCCCCTCCCACTAAAGTGGAATACTTTCTATAATTGAAAGCAGATTCTCGTCTGGAGTTGTACAAGCCAAGGTTTTCATTTTTAAAATAAACCTTTTGTTCTCTGGTTTTAAATGTTTCAGAGAGCCATCCAGAAACTCATGTGTCCTAATTGTTAAAGTAGTTTTTTGTTTTTTTTTTTTTTAAGAAGGGACACTGAAAATACCCAGAGAAGGCATTTTAGAGATACAGCTAATTTACCAATCTCCCTCAGTAGAAGTATGTTTGACTTCAGCCTATACTGTCTGTGCTGCACATTGTGTTTTTCTTTTTTTCAATCAGATCCTCAGGCATTAAGATGCAGCTAAATGTTCAAAATGCCCAGACCTCAAGCAGAGCCCGAGTGTTTTCAGAGGTTAAAAAACTTGAGGAATGTTGCTGTTAGCCCATTTTATTCCGTGATTTACACAATCAGATGATAGATTGGAAATCCAGTAGAACGTCTGTTTAATGTGAAGTGATGTTCATTATATGTTAACTGATGATTTCAAATCTTAAAAAAAGATAATATTGCAGGTTGCTAAAATCACTTGGTGACTTAGTGGTAAAGGCTTTTTAAAACATTGGCTCTTAGAGACTGAAATTAGGATCCATGCTAGACAAAGAGTGAGTGGATCTCTATTAGCTGAGAAGAGAGAAGAATGCAGAATGTAAGAGGTTCACCTTCTTCAGGACATGGAATCTCTAATGAATTGTGGAATTACAAGGAAAAAGTTCAAAGACTTGCACTGTTAGCAGTGATATGGAGATCAGAAAGAAATACAAGTATTCTGAATATCTTTAATTATTGGCCTCATAACCCATCTATTGATTCTTAGTAGCATCTGAGAGCATGGCATGGCGGTTGGATTTCTTGGAAACTCTTTGGTCGCCTGGAGTGTATTTTACTTTGTTTCCTGGACTTCCTGATAGAAATCTAATGGATCACGTTATAATAAATTTGAGTAGATGATTTCATTTTGATTTCAGGGTTTTTTAAAATAATCATGAAAATGTTTTCTCATAAAAACCCCAAACTTTAAAATACTCAGCCCTTCTTTATCAAATAAAATCTCACCAGATTTTGACCGTGCCACGTATTTTAGATATCGGTGACCTAGAATATGGCATCATGGCACATTGTCCTCAGATTTAAAGTAAGAAAAACGATGTGTGGACTTCTTCACAAATTTCTAAACACTGTTTTCAAGGTAATATTCTTGTTGAACATTTAAGCTAACCTTTATTATGGCTTCTGTTTACTGTTAGTTTTTATGTCCTTCCATCTTTTTACTTAGGAAGGGGGCACACAGGATTGTGTGTTATCTGAAATTACATATTCAATTTATCATGGGACTCGTGTCTTTCATAATGTAGGCAAGTGGCAAAGGACTCCCTGTCTAAATACAGAGATCTCGATAATTAACGCCATAAAATAGATTAAAATGCTGTATTCCAGGTATTCATTTCCTTAAAAGGGCCACCAGAACAGCGTTGCTAAGCACCCGTCACCACTGCAAGTAACAGAAAATGACCCAAATTAAAGAACCTGTTCTAAGCTGTATTCTTGTATTTTCTAAAGTGCATTTCTAAAGGTTTAACAAGACTCATTCAATTAGCGCAGAGAAAGGATCTATTTTCAGCTCTGATCAGCAATTAAGAGATTGGGCTTTGGAACATCACTACTTCATGTCTGTAATTTACTTTGTTTCCTAGGCTGTACTTTAAACAATTGTGCATGAAGATTTTGAACAAACTGTTTTTTTTTTAACCAATCCAAATACAAATGTAAAAAACTGGACATACTTATTTAAAAATTTTATCTACATGAGTTATTTTCCATTACTTTTTCTCACTTTAAGAGTTTAGGTTTTGAACTAATATGATATATTACAGCTTCCCTGTGATTTCTTGCTCTGCACAGACATGTACGTGCATACTATGCATCTAGTTTAAACTACAAGTTAGCTGTAAATAGTTTATTTTAGCTTAGGTATGAGTACCTGTGTGACTATCATTTGAGAAATAGGATATTCTTCTTTATTGATAGTTGTATCTTGTGAAAATGCTACCATAAAAGGAGACAGTGATCAGTTGAAGAAAATAAATAAATTGGAATTTTTTTTTCCTTCTTAACCTTAGGTTAAAGTAGACCTTTTTAGGTTTGACCAGAACTTACTAGTTTTGGTTTGTAACCTCAACAATTAGAGTGTTGAATGAATTAGACCTTCTGGTGAACTGGTTTGGGGGAATGCAACAACTTTCACAAACACAAGTTGTGAACTTCCCATTAGAGATGGAAATGTTGAATGGGAGGCTGTGGGCTGTTGGAGTGGAGAGAGGCACTGGAGGAGTCTGAAGGTTTGGATTTTTGTCAAGATTATTATCAAGTTTTGCTATATCACATTGGTCTGGACAGTCCTGAAGTGTATAAACACAGCTTTTAAGTTTTCAGTCATAAGTGCTATTTTGTCTGTAACTGTATGTGAAGTGTTTACATATTCTGAAACACTGGCCATTTCAAAGCCTAAATAACATTTAATCCCTGCTTCAAAAAGAGATAGTTTATATTAGAAATTCGTTATTTTTAGGGCTTCAGGTTATTTGGCATTGTAGATGTTTTAATAGGTAATATCAATGAATAAAATTTGTATTAGTTATTGGAGCTTTATCTAGACTTAAATGTCATTATAATAATTTACATTTAAGGCCATTGAATTGAGGTTCAATCTAGGTATTTGGGATACATCCTTTGTTTTGTGACATGCCAAGGTTTGTTTCTCATAGGGAATAACTATGAAGTTTAGAGATTATATATGAAGTTTAGAGATTATATATGTATCCCGTGGGTTTGAACTGTCATGCATTAAGAAACCACTGCTTAAAAAAATGGATGTCTATTATGTTGATTTCAGCTACAAACCCAACTGTTAAATTAGAAATCCTATATTTTAGTTTTTAAGCATCTATTCTTATTCTTTTCTGTCAGGTTAAAAACAACTCCCCCTTTTATAGTCTAGAAACAATTTATGTCACAGATTAAGTGATGGAAAATTAATTTCACAAGTGAAGAAGAATGATTAAAAAGTACTTAGAAATGTTTGAGGGCAGGTGACATTTAAGTAACAGATTTGGAAAAACCACATGCCAGAAAGAACCATAGTCTCTCTCTTAAATGTTTCTATTCCCCTCCCTTAATATTAAATGACAGTTGACATAAATGTCTTGTTTTATACAGCTTTAAGGCTGAGTATATTACAAAGCATACCAAAATGATAAATATATAATTAATGTAGGAAAACACTTGAGTCTTTTTCACTAGTTATTTATACTCACCTAAATTACAAAAATTAAGAATGATGTTGAATTCTATGCTTTCCCTATGCTTAAAGCTGTTTTCCCTTGGTCTTAAACTCTTACCGACAGGAGACCTTATAAAATGTAGTCTGAAACATTTTTAATGCCATTTCTTAAAAAAATACATTATATAACAAACTTAAAGTTGTTAACCTTTTGTAATTCTTTAACCATTATTTCCTTTTACCTCCTGGCTACAAGTTGGACATTAGTGGATGGACACCTGGCTGTGCTCTGAGAAGTTTGTTTGTCTTTCAGTCTCTGCAGTAGTAGGGGGGGCAAGACATCTCCTTAATTATCTTTGTTCAGGGAAATGCTGAAAGGCCAGGGTAGTTAAACAAGGCCATTTGGATTTGTGAGGTCGAAGTCAGATGCAAGGAAAGTGCTTAAATGCATTATCGTCTTATTGAGCCCATCATGGGTGAAATAACCTTGATGGAGGTGGAGAAAACCATTTGGTCATTTTATGAGAGCCACCCCTGCTCATTTTATCACCGACAAAGTTTCACAGAGTATTTTATCATATTCCCTTTCCTTTTGTTTCTATATATTCTTTCCTCTCATTATAGACCAAACCAGTGTACCTGAGAATCACAGCTAGTCTCTTTTCTAATGATAGATTTGCCTTGACAGATTTGCTTCATACATTGGTATATATACATATATGTGTGCGTGTATGCTTGCATACATATGGAGATACCCCTTCATTAAAAATTAAGTTGATCAAGCTGGCTGACTATTTCGTATTTGGGTTTAAGGGTCTTTTAATGATGACGATGATTGTTTGCAAAGAAGCTGCTACCCTGCTACTTTTCAGATTGGTTTTTAAGCTATTAAGAGGAAAGACTTGCCAACTTCAATGTCAGCAGTGGGAATAATGTTTGTTTTAACAAGTGCCTCAGACTGCTTACTTGAAGGTTATTCAAGTTTTAATAGTTTGGTTGCTGCTGTTCAAGTCATCACTCCCCTTAAAAAAAAGTTAAAACAAAACTGTAAGATTTATAGTTTATATTTCCCAACTTTCATGCTAATATTTTCCTTGTGATATATTTTATATTAACACTAATAAAATCAAATTCTTGCCTAAATATATTTCAACAAGGATTGTTGAATAAGAGAGAGAGTTTTATGAAACATGGCACAAGATCTCCCCTTTTTTGGAAATTCCAGTAAAAGCAATTAAGTGTTGCATTCAAGATGCAAAGTTACCAAACTACTGGTTGGAAGTTAGCTTATGCTTTACTATTTTTTTTTGTCACAATCAGTGTTAAATACAAATCTTACCATAAGAAAGAAAAATATATTGGCCCATTATCAAAATACCTAAAATGCTATTTCAATATGCAGCTGAAATATCTCCTTCTCATGCTATGAACTATGTAACACTCAGATTTCAGGAACTCAAAAATCACTAAAAATAGTTCCTTCACGAGAATCACATTTAAAAAAAAACTCAGATGTTTGGCTTTAAGAACCTTTTATTTAAAATTTAAAATACATATTGATTTGTAGTGTGTTTAAAATGAGTTATAAAAACTAGCACTTTTCATTTGATTCTAGTTGGGGCCTCAATTCGGCTTATATTCATCACTTAGACTGTTTCATTAGCTTTGCACCGTGGTTGCCCTGTCTTCTGTCTGTTGCTTGAACCCAGCCTCCACACCTTCATTTCAGCTGTCACTCTGATTTGGATTTTATCAGAACTGTCATGATCCTAGCTCAACCACCACTGCTCCCTCCCTCCCATCTTAAGTATTTTCATTTCCTCAGCATGCTGTAGGCCTGTTCTTCTCATTGCTCTAATCTTTCAAGAGCCCACTTGCCTGGCATTTCTTCACTGAAGCCCCTCCTGATTGCCCCGGGCCAGGATGACTCTTGCTTCTTCTCTGCTTCCATAGCGCACGATACATATTTCCTTTACTACACTAAGGCGCATTCTACCATAACCACTTGTTTGCACGTCTCTCTCTTCCACTAGGGGACACATTCTTTCAGGTCACTGTGTTTTACCTTTACCAACCAGCCTGAAGCACACTGCAGAGAAACCGGTAGTCAAATAATTGCTGAAACCTGTTGATTTAAATATATGATATGTTAACTAAAACTTAATTTCTTTGTGACTGAAAGTCAGCATTGGGAACACCAGTTGTCTTTTTAGTCTGTTTCATCCCTGGTTTAAACAACCCCATACTGGCAAAGCCAACTATTGCTAGACCTTCCAAGTTTGAGGTCTTTCTATGTCTTATACATATCATTTCCTTTAAGAAGAGTTTTCTCTTATTTTGCTGATGGGAAAATTGTTATTTATGTCTGTGAAGTCAGTTCAAGGTTACGTAGATATTAACAAAACAAGTCAGGTCCCTTATTATTTCAACTTGTTTTCCTGAATATCATATCCTTGCTTGTTAAGCATCCCCATCTACCCATCTGGGGATCAAACCCATGACCTCTTGCGTGCTAAGTAAGCATTCTACCAATGAGCTAAAAACCCAGCCCGTTTTAGTAAGCATTTTTTGTTACACTTGTAGTTCAAGTATAGAAGTAGGGTTTAAGGTAGGGTTTTCATTTTCCTCCATTTTCATGCTCTTAATACTTTCACTTATTACTCTGTCACCAAACAACCACTCTTATTTTTTTAAAAAAACTATTAAACACCATATCTAATGAGACATTTTGAGTGACCAAGTTAGGAAAGAGAAATTCTTTAAGATGACTGTTTGGACCGTCCATGTTTTTACTAGACGATTAATAGATATCAAGAGCTAGGGCAGAAAAAAGAAATGTTTAGTTCTACAAGAGGTGAGGAGTGCTAACAGAACAGGAAAAGAGACTACTTTTGTTCTTTTGTCCTATCGTCATTGACCTTACGCACAAAATACCTCACAAAATAAGAAACTAATATCACTAACTTTTTATGAAAATTGATATAATTGAGATATAATTCAACTCAGGGCTAAGCAAGCTCTGCCACAACAACCTATTTTTATTTTGAGACAGTGTCTTCCTGAGTTCCTAGACTGGCCTCATATTTACAATTCAATTCCCTAAGTGCTGGAGTTACAAAAGTTTACCACTACATCTGGCTTTGTGAGTTACTCCAGAACAGGTCATGGGAATTAAAAACTTTGACTTCCCACATTGAAAGTAGGCACGGTAAAGTATGTTGCCTGTTACAGGTCAGGCCAGGCTTTGAGCCTAGTGAGAGCTTCCTAGGTCTTGTATATTCTCCCTTGGGAATAGCTGGAGACTCCCTTATTACCTGCTTAAGAAGTTCCTTAGACTCAGGGTCCTAAAACACCTAGTATATATAGCAGGCTGATATGAGCTAAATATTTTCCTTATTTCTTATAGACAAGAAAATCGAGGTATAAAGATATGTAGTGATTTGCATAATGTTGCTGAAGTAAGAAAATACCATCAGAATTCAGGTTTGCCCTCTTCAATTTATAGGCTCCATTAAGAATTCGACATTCAGTGTAGTTCTTAAAATAGGATTTGTTTTTACTTTAGTCCGAACTTTGCTTTTACATGGACTATCTCTCTAGTCTTATAGACCAGAAATATGATGGTTGCACAGAGCATTTCATGATAATTGCAATTATTGAATGTTACAAAGATTTCCATATTTGCTCAAGGCAAATTATTAATCATTAAGTACTCAGAGGTGGAAAATGTTTTTTGATCTGCTATTGTTGTTAATTTTTAGTTTTATATTTGTGGATGGATCATCAGTGATCATCTATGCTGTGGCTGATGTCCACTCCCTGAATAATATCCAACAATGATTAACATCATTGATTTGAAAATTAGTAAATTACACCCTTATATTGACATTTCTATTTCCCATTTAATGGCTTGTTTATATAATTGATGCTAATGTTTTTACTATTAAAGGCTATTAACACATTAAAATGGTAATATTGAACCTGGCAAAATGATAAAGTATGATTGTGTTTGCTCTTTCATTCCCAAAGCTAACCTATCAGTGGTGTTTGGTCTAGTTTCGGTTTGCAAAAATCTTGCCCATGGGAAGTCAAGTAAGTTAGCAAACTATAATCAGGTGATGTGACCTTAGGAAAGAAGGTGGACTTTTCGGGATTGTTCTACCAGATCAATTCCTTCAAACAACACGGTTTCCTGTGGAAGTTTTGTAGAGTTTCTTGATTCAAAATTCTTGAAAGAAAGAAAAATTTCAAACTAAAAATTGAACATGTTTGCATTTAGTTTTATCCATATGTCCCCCCTCTGGGCATGTCTTGCACTTAAAAAAATAAACCTTATAAGGAGAAGGAGTTTATTCAGCTCATAGTTTTGGATGGTGATGGAGGCTCTGGTCAGTGCCCCCTCCAACCGTCAACCCCACATGTGCCACCTCATGGTGGGTGGCATTGCCCAGATCATGGGTATATGAGGAAACTGGATTCCAGAGAGTGATTAGGGATTGGGTTTGCTCTTCACTTGCACTTGAAAGAGCTTGGGAGTCCAATGAGTGCTACCTCAATCCCTCCTGAGATCAGCTTCCCTGGTGACCTAAGGGCTTCTGGCTGGGCTCTCTGCCTCTGACAGACTCCATTTCTCAACATGGACCCACTGAATGACAAGCTTGTCTTGCATCTTTTGCTAAGATGGTATTCGTTGGGGAAGCAGATCTCATATAGCTTTTTCTTAGTTTGGCATGGGCTGCAGCAGTGGCTCTGGGTTCTTTTGGCTGGTTCAGCAGGCATGAGAAATCGGAAGAGGAAACATCTCCAGCGAAGGAAGCCTTGCAAAGGAGTGTTCCTACTCACCAGATCTCAGGGAAAGGCCACCTGCTGTGGATTACCTCTCCTGAGGGTGATCATCCTTAGGTTGACTCATAGTGATAGGGCTGTCTTCATCACAAAGAGATCATTACCGTTCTCTGTGCGTTCTAGTCCCGTTTGCCAAACTGTCCCTGAACTATCCATTGGAAATGGAGTTGATTTGCAAGACACAAATACTTCTTGTTGGGTAGGCATGCCTCATTGCTTATGTTCCTTACAGCCTCCACCAACTACCACTTGGCCATTTCCAAAACAAACAAACAAAAGAAGTACATCAGTTCTCAAGAGAGAGTATTTACTGCAGTTAATTACATTCAGGGAAAAAAAAAAGCAATACTCAAAGCCTTTGAGGCCTTTCCAAAGAAGAGATTTCAGTGTTATGCTGAGAGGTGGCTGCATCATTTGAAAATGAGAACGGTTCCTGCAACTCTGAATGCAGTGACAGCCCTGTGGATGAATTCTTTTCCTTGAGAGTTAGCTATGAAACACTATGAACCTTTCACATTTCATAATTAAGGAATGAACCAGAATGATATCCTTAGCAGACAGAACGGTGACATTTAGAATTTCAGAAGCTTAAGCCTTAGAGTTGTTGATATATGTATATTTTTATAATATATATGTGTGTTATTTCATAAATAAGGTGCATAGCTTTTCTAAACTACTAAGGTCTGTGGTTGTATGATAATTTATTTGATTTCTTGAAGTCTATTTAAAGTTCATGCATATTACACTTCATACAAAAAGCAATGCTCAGTCTTCATTTATGCTCCCGGTTTAGAACAAGGAATGTAAGGTACACAGTCTTTCATAAAATGAAAAATAATTATCTCCTTTCATGCCAAGATATCAATATAAACTCTGGGTCTATTAAAATGCTTATTAATTAACATTTAGTATTACTACTGATTAATATTTCAGTTTCTCAAGTGCTAGACATTGGGATCATACACGTTTCTCACCTCTATTGAAGCAAAGCATGAATAGGATTAAATAGTAATTTTTTTGTATATTTGTCAAGATAGAAAGTTGATGTCTTTTTAGTTTAAAAATATCTCTTTTGCATATTTTGTATAATTATTCCCGCACACTCATTTCTAGGAATATCTTAGTAATAACAAGATGTCTACTTTCTAATACCCAAACAGTATCTTAATGAGGAATTGCAATAGAATGAGACAACTTAAAGATTTTCATTAATTTCCTTAGAGTGAAAATGGAAACACTCTGAAGCAGAGATAACCAGCTCAAAATTCTGATACTAGGTCTTTGGGACAGAGCACCCTAAAATGGAATAAAGGTAATTTCAAATAGTATATTAAATGACGTTTCCATTTCTTAAGTTCACCAATAGGAAAATCGCTTTATATTCAATGGTTCTATTTATATTTGACCTTTACTTACCCTATTAAAATTTAGTCAACCATAATCAGATGACTCATATTGCCAAAATAGATGTTAACCATGAAAATAAGCCCACTTCTTACATGGGCAAAGACATTAGAATTATATGCATAGGAAATTTGCACACAAACCACATGTTAATGATTTCCTAGAAAATGGTGGCAAGAAAGCAAAAGGAAGCGGAAGATAGGTGAAGCTATATTGTATCTATCTATAAACATTTCTTGTACATCAACAGATAAATAACACTAACCATTTACAACACACCATTTATCACCCAACTCTAATTCTCTTGAATGTAAGAGCAGATATACTTTGTCTATTTCTGTGAAGTTAGTGTTATATCTGATTGCTTTATAAATGTTTTTAATCTAGTAGCCAATGTTTCAATTATGCTTGCTTGTAATTCCTGTAGCTAATATTTAACTAAATACATTTCACATATAAGGAATTTCCATTTTCCCTTCAAGTCAGGGCCTCAGCCCAGGTTGGCTACATTTTTGGCTTTTTGCCTCAGCTTCCCAAGTGCAGGAATTAAAGTGTGATTCGAATTTACTAATTTCTTAAGGAAAAAATATGATCTCATGTATTGAAAAGTAAATTTACTTAGCATTTATTGAAAAATATCTTCCCGGGTCATCAATAACTGCTGATTCTATAAACCAGATTTGGGCAGATCTATCTACTGCTATAAAATCAAAATCATATCTCTCAATATCTTCCTCACTAGCTTCTCTGCCTTAAACTTTTCTCTTTAGTCCAAAAAAGGCAAACTGTCTTACATGGATGTCACTTTGATTTTACCTCTTCCCTGCTCAAAAAATCATAGTGTATATTGAGAAGATATTTAAGCCTAACTGAACTAGAAGGAAGCTTGCTTATAGGCTAGTGACAGAAAAACATTTCAGGAAGACATATGAGCAAGTTTTTAGAGTTGGTACGTGTGAGGTATATTTGAGATACTATCAAAGAATATACCTTAAAAATGAAGCTCATTAGAGGGAATTTTGAAACATAAGGCTAGAAATGTTTTATTGTTTTTTATAAAGCCAGGAGGATATGGAGGACCTTGAATTTAGATTAAAAAGGGTTTAGATTTTTCATTTGGGAATCCACTGGAAATTTGGCATGAAACAGAGTCACATAATACAGTATGTTTAGAGAAAGATCTCTCTGGTGGATGCTGTTAGGTGAGTTATGAAAGGGAAACCAGTAATGGACCTTTCCTGGTATTACCCTCTGTTCAAGACTCCCATTAAGGATCTGACGCTTTAGTTTCTCAATGCCTACTTCATAAAGGGATGGTGTATTAATTCTCAGAATCTAGAACAGCACCTGGCACATGACTGGCAATGAATACTTCTTGAGTTGTGAGGATGAGTACATGAAGACTAAATGACCTGATAGAGTTGTACATGGCTGAAATAGGGCAGATCTAGGAACAAGAATTGTAGCGGACATTGGTATTTAATTACACCCTGTCATGGTTTGATCAGGTGTCCCCCACAAACAAATGAATGTGTTCTAAGTGATTGATCCTCAGCTGATGGCAGCTGAACCTCCCTAGAGCTGTGTGTCGGGGGCGGGCTTGTGGGGTTATAAGCCAGCTTCCCCTGGCCAGTGTTTGGCACACCGTCCTGCCACTGTTTGCAGTGCTGTGGTGGAGGTGATGTCCACCCCTCTGCTCATGCCATCATTTTCCCTGCCAGGATGGAGTCTCCCTTCGAGCCCTGAAACCTAATAAACCCATTCCTCCACAAGGCACTTTTGCTTTCTGCACAGCAACTAGAAAGCTGACTGCAACACACCCTGTGCTTCCATACAGGTACTTTCCATTACCATAACTTTTCCCCTCTTTCAAAGCTCAACCCAAATTCTTTTCATTTCATTTCTCCCAGCAAATAGTTACAAATTCTTTCCTACCTTAGAATTCATTACTGCTCCCTCTGAGCACCTGCTATGTTGAAATCACTTGCAGGTAGAGTGGGTTAAATTATGCTACTACTTTTTTAGGAAGCTATTTCAGGAACAAAGATTGTGTCTTTCCTCTTGGGATTTTGTTGAGATGCTTTTCATCAGAGAAAGAGATGATGTCAGAGAAACATTTCACGTTCTTGGACAGAAGTTACAAACATAGTGGAAATTATTTTTGTCAGATTGACAAAGGACCACTTCAGATTACTGCTGTTGCTATTTTGCAATAGTGAAAACCATAGAAAAATAAAAAAAATTAATATTTCACTCGCTCTCTTACTCAAAGTAATATGTTGTGAACTTGTGATTACCTCATCATTTTGCAATATTAAAGAAAAGGGAAAAAATTCAAAATGTGAACTCAGGTTCTGAGTGAGTCCTAGCTCCATACTGATAAGCATTGTTTAAAGCCATTGCAGGAAGAGCACAGCCATCCACTGCTCTTATTATCTGGATTTTACTTAGAACAAGTATCACATCTATCGCCAGTATATTGCTTCGCTTTGCAACAGTGCAATTGATGGAGTGCTTTAATCCAAATAATATCGCTTGTGTGTATATTCTGTAATAATTTCTTTCCTTGAAAAAATTGTTATTCATTATATGAAATAGAGGCTCTTATTAAGATCAATAAAATATTAAGGAATGAATGTTCTTCTGTAGACAAGGAAATTACCATCCTTTCATAAATGTGTGTAATTGTTAGTGATTCATTAACCTTCTTTAAATTTAGAGTTGCTTCCATCAGAGTTAAAAGAAGACAAAAAGAGAGAAAAGGTAGAAATTTTGTATTCATCAAAAAATGTGTTTCATTTAAATATGAAGCATTCACTCACGAGTCATAGTTGTTCCGATATTACCAAAGCTCCCATGTTTGAAAATTTAAAATATTTTACAATGAATTTAATCTCAAAATGATTTAAAAGTGCTAATGCACAAACCAGGTTTGTGCTAAATACAAACAGTAATGTGTTGGTTTAAAGGCATACTGCTTTAGCATCTTGAAACCTGTGAAATTACTTTGAATTAAAAACTTTTTATCACCGGGCGTGGTGGTGCACGCCTTTAATCCCAGCACTCGGGAGGCAGAGGCAGGAGGATTGCCATGAGTTCAAGGACACCCTGAGACTACATAGTGAATTCCAGGTCAGCCTGGGCTAGAGCGAGACCCTAACTAAAAAAAAAAAAAAAAAAAAAAAACTTTTTATCACAAAAAGAGATGATACCATAGAGAGATTTAATGTTTTTGGACAGATTCTGTGAGGGAAATGGAGTTCTATATTGGTTTGACTTTTACTTATAATTTTATTGCCTTCATAAATCTTTCATGCTATTTTGCATAAAATATGATTCATAGTCTTAGGGTTTTTATTGTTGTGGCTGAATAAATACATCTCTTCTCACTTTCCAAATAACCAGCATTCTTTGCATAAGTGTGCTTGTTCTTTTGATGGTGAATAACTGGTCTTCTGTTCTTGAAGGTCTCTTGGCATATTTCACAGATAGAACATCCATGATGTTGTCATTGAGGTGTTTTGATATTAGCATAGCCATGATGTTATCATTGAGGGGTTTTGATATTAGAATAGCCATGATCTCATCCTTGAAGGGTTTGGAGGAGGAGGTCAAGTGGAATCTATTGATTTTCAACTCTCAGGTGAGATGAGTGAAATACCTGTTCAACCTATTAATTTTCTATTAAAGTTTTGCTTAAGGGAAGAATGAACATGGTGAGAATAAGTATTTACAGTGATTTTTAAATAAATTACAAAGATAATCATTAATATTTGGAGGTGTTATAGAATAAATATTGGTGTGTCCCTAAATTTCATATGTTGAAACTTAATCCCCTTGTCAGGACATTTGGAAATGGAGGCCTTTCAAGGGTGATTAGGTTATAAGTGTGGAACCCTGGTTAAGGGGTCAGTGTCCTTACAAGTCAGCCCTGGCCAGGAGAAAACACAGCAGAAAGATCTCTGTCTGTACCAGGAAGTGGACCTACAATAAGCCTGGAATCTATTGGTATTTTTGATCTTGAACTGCTTAGGCTCTGGGAAGTATGAGAAATACATTTCTAGCCAGGCGTGGTGGCATATGCCTTTAATCCCAGCACTCAGGAGGCAGAGGTAGGAGGATTGCCGTGAGTTCAAGGCCACCCTGAGACTACAGAGTGAATTCCAGGTCAGCCTGGACTAGAGCTAGACCCTACCTCGAAAAACCAAAAAAAAACAAAAACATTCTTGTTGTTTATAAGCCCTCATTCATAATAATTTGTTATAGCACTGGAATTAATGTAATAAAAAATTGTTTTTGCCAGTCTGAAGTGAAATTATTCTTCTGATTAGTTACAGAAATAGTATCTACTATTCAGTTCAATTTGATAGTATTTAGTAAATACCTACTGTGAGTTTGACATCAGTGCTTTATTAATAACTTTAAGATACAATAAATTCATTTACATGTATGTAATATAAAAAGAAAACAGGTAAATCAAGAGCTCTAAAAGTAGTATGTTTTTATAATATTTTAATAAATAGTAGCCTACATATTTACTAAATATTTTCAAGTTTTTCTGGTATTTATGTTTTTTAATTTACTCATTTGTAAGCAGAGAGAGAACGAGAGAGAATATGGGTGTGCCAGGGCCTCCAGCCACTCCAAACTCCAGATGCATGCACCGCTTAGTTCATGTGGCTCTGGAGGTGACTACCTTAACCACTAAGACATCTCTCCAGCCCTGGTTTTTACATTTTTATTGACAGAATAAAATATTGACTATTTTATTCTGTTTCTCATAGGCCCAAGACAGAGCTAGGTCTCATTTCTACTTTAATTGTCCTAAATGTAAATAAAGCTAAGTCAGTACAACCTGATTTTGAAAACAGTGTGGGGATGGTGTCTTAATTTAAATTTTAGTGTCAGTCACCAAAGAATACATGACAGCAGAGCAAAAGCACTGCATGGGTCCAAGAAAGATGAAATTCTTCATTAGTGTGGAGTTATTTTTTTCCCTTTCCTCTTAAAATGATGTATCAGTTCTGTAAGGCTGCTACAACAAATCAACACATATTAACTGATTAAAACAAGCAAATTCTTTCTTCTCTCATAGTTTCTGTCACAGGCTAGATGTCTGAAATCAAGGTGTCCTCAGCAGGGGCATGGGTCCATCCCCTGAAAGCTACACAGAAGGGTACTTCCTTGCCTCCTTGAACCTCTGGTGCTTCAGATATTTCTTTGCCTAGCAACTGTGTCACTCCTCACACATCTTATATGGCGTTCCCTCTGTGTCCCTGTGTGTCCTATCCTTCTGTGTTTTCTCATTGGATTTAAGGCTCACTCTAATTTAAAATGGCCATGTCTTCATTAATTATATATGGAAAGATTTCCAAATAAAGTCTTATTCTGGGGTTCTAGGCAGATGTAAATTTTGGGAAGACACTTTCTAGCCACGACAGAGTAGAAAAGGGAAGAAGTCTCATGGCATGACTTTCTCTGCTGTGTAGTTTTTGCTTTCTTCCCCTTCGGTAATATAGATGTATTAGAACTGTTAACACGATTACACACACACACACACACACACACACACACACACACACACACACACACATTTTTTTAAAAAGATATTTAATGTACCCAAACTGACTTTGGTCTTTCATCTAAAGAGTTTCACATTTTAAGTGACCCAGTAAGAGTTCCATTGAATTTTGAATGTTTGCTGTTCAATCATACAAGAAATTAAAAATTGGATTCTACATTTCTTTCATATTTCAAAATTTGAAAAAATAGAAACATAAATTATTTTGAGAATGCCCTATTATAGGTGTAGCTCTAAGATAATGTAGTTATAAATCTCTCAACTACAAACAGAGCATCATAGAGTGTGCTGTAGTCATTCGGTATAATAAGCTTTATATATAGTCTAACAGCTATTAGTTTCCTTAGAAGTTTGACTTATAAGCTATTTTTAGTGATAAGAAGGGAATGTCATAAAAGTGAATTATCATACGCAAAGCTTATTGTAATATTGCTTTAAAATCACCCTTGACTTTTGATCCCAAATAATGAAATCGATCTCTCCATACATAACAGAAGAACTTTGAAAAATCAGCTATGTATTAGTAAACACATGAAATATTTTCTGTATGAGAATGAATCGTTATCTAGGTCAGGAATTTCAGGAGTTTTATCATCATCTTTCAAGACAATAAATGAGACATTGAAGTCTAAAGTGTTATATTCCCAAGGAGTGATGGATGAGATCCTTTCCTGAGAGCGGCTAATGGTTAATTAGATACATGAAAGGCCCTTGCAAAGCTAAGGAGGCAAAGACGAAACCTCAGGTGCCTGTATCTCTGTCTTAGAACTTGGCTTTAGGTCAGTCAGGTCAGAAGAAGCTACATGTGCATTCTAGTAACATAGAATACACTTTAAAGCCTCTTAAATGAACACAGCCCGACAAAATCCAGTCTTGCAATTTGAGTGTTAGAGAGAGGTCTGCTTTTTCTGGGGGAAGGGTGGAGAACAAGAGGACACTATGAATCAGAGCCTTCTTATCGGTCAGATATTGGGGATGTTGGGGGCATAAAAGGGTAAAGCATTTGACTACAGAAGATGTGTGATGTTTATAAACAGGATTGTCTGACATTCCCATTCAGGCATTGAGTCCACAGAGTTCCTCAGTTTGCACACAAGCAAGAAGGATTTATCCTACCTGTGATGTGTGCATTCACAAGAAACGCAATAGTCATTAAATTTATGAAACACTCTGGCCAGTTTAAAAACATTTTTAAGCTAAAAAAAACCACGAGGCATTAAGTATGCAGTTCCTCATACTTATTTTAAGAGCAAAGGTTACTTTGTGGACTGTCTTACTATAAAATTAGGATGCCATTATTGGACCATGGTCAGATCTCTGCTTTGCTTGGGCCATGTTCATGACGGACAGGTGATACGCTGTGCAGAATGACAAGAGATGTGTGTTCTGACGCATGCTCCGCAGTGCCCATCTCAGGTTGGATAACATCCCATCTGAAGCCTCAGAAGATCTGTTTTAGAAAAGAGGACCTCACAGATTTGTGGTTTTTTTTTTTTAATTTCAAAAATTCTTACATATTACTTTTATTCAAACTGAGAAATAACGTCGCTGTTTTCAAGTGTCTGCTGTATTATGATTGTTTAGCAGAATTCAGGAGACTTATATAACCTTAGTTAGAGAAAAGCTCAAGATCACAAGACAATCAGGACCTAAGGAATTTAAGAAATTTAACTGTGATACATTTAGATAGAAAGAGAACTAAAAACCAGATTTCAAGTTGCCTACTCTGTATTCTCTGTTACTAATATTTTGTTCAAATAATGCTACCTACCTTATAGAGAAAAAAAAAGCAATCTTTCTGGTCCATGTATTATATATCCTAAATTCTGTTTAATAATTTAAAATTGTATAGAGGAATTTTAGCATTTTTTATATCTGTTGTCTCTGATGGTCCAAAATATTTGAAAGATTTTCTATAAAACTGAATTTTTCAGCTAAAAAACATCTACCAGGGACAGGGTCATTTTTCGAGAGGAGTAATTATAAAGTTGGAAAGAGTCTCAAATAGCCGTTGGTACTCACCTGCTTCTTGAGTCTCTCGTCACTAGAAGGTATGGATGTTTTCATTAACTGAGGGAACCTCTTCACTGGGTCCTTAAAGTCATTTAACTGTTTCCACTGGAGTTACCTAGCGAGAGTATTATGTGTTTCATAAGAAAATAGTTAAAATCAAACAGATAAAGGCAAACTACAATTTATGTAAATCTTTACATTAAAATTTTGTTTAGATCCCAAAAACTATTTCTTCCCAGTATCTTCATTGCCCATAGAAGGCTATATCATAAGAGCTGTCTCAGAATACTCTTTTCTAGTTCCATTGCAGAATGCCAGCCACACAGCTCCTTGGATAAACCTATAGCCTACAATCTGACCTCTGGGTGCACCACACCTTAGGATGTAGGAAGGTACTTATTTGAAAATGGAGAAAGAGAAGAACAAACCTTAATGGCTGCTAAGAGAAGAGAGAAGGGGTCCTTGGAACTTTAAAGAATCCTTGGTTAACTTTTGCCAGAAGTAAAAATAAGACACGTTATGGATTACCATACTTCACAGTTTCTGCAGTGCTGTGCTCAGGGTTGCTATTAGAGATATATCCTAGAGTGTAACCATTATAAAGAAAGCCATCAAAACCCTGCTCTGTGGCAGGGTCTGTTCAGAGATTTTAAAGATTGCTGGTCATTTAAATATGTAGGCCCAACTCAATATTCTCCATGATCCTCAGGTAAGTTAGAATTCATTTAGTTGCTTTGCTCTAAAACTTTCTATTTGAAAGAAAAGAAAAGGAAGGGAAGGGGAGGGAAGGGGAGTTGAGGGGAAGGAAGGAGAGGGGAGGGAAGGGAAGGGAAAAACAAAACAGTGGCTGTGTTTGTAAAAATTAGATTTGGTGGAATATTTCAAGAGACGACTAGTGTTCTCTTTCTAGTTTATAAATCTTGTACATAGTAAAATATTTTGCCATATCCGTCAATATGAGCAAAATTGTACTTTCCTTGAATTTTATTTGCATTGGTTTCTGTGCCTGTTTCTTGTAGAAATTTTAATGAGCAGTGAAATGACCAAAAGCTAGACAGCCACGGGGAGGAAAATAAGATAATCTAAACATACTTAATTATCCTTGGTATAATAAAACCTTCACTTTGATAAGGTTAAAGCAGGAACATTCACATATTAAATGCTTTCAAATGTTCTACCACTATTTTTAGATGAGTAATAGGCTACTGAGCACTGAATATATCTGATAGTCTTTGATATATTTGCTTATATATTAATATGGATATAACTGTGTACCTGCATTGCTTTTAATGTAAGTGTATTACTTGTAAGTATCTCCTATGTAATATTATAGTTGTGATTACAATGGATGAACAGATCATTGAAGCAGTGTTTCTTAGGATATCCTAAGATGTAGGATAGTACATCACATGTACTTTATTATTCACACATTCATTATTCACACATTTTCTTAAAAATTGTATTAAAAAGTTGACTTTTATTTTAAAGCCTCATTAAATCATCATGATAGCATAGATAATTAGCATGATTCATTTTAGCAGAATGTATTTCTCTGGTCTCTCCCTCTCTATCTCGATTTCCAATTAAACTTTCTCTAAAAGTTAGAGTAGTTCATTTTAATTAATAAAGATACCCAGGGGGAATTCCTTGAGTGGACTTTTGGATTTCAAGGGATTTCTGTCTTGGGAGTAAATTGTAGAGAAGAGGCTATAACCTAGTTCTCCATTTTTAGTAAAGCACCTTGAACTTGTGTCTATTTTTGTGTCCAGAGAAAACTGTCTTTTTCTCACCTTAAAGGTTACCATGTTTGTGTTTTCTACATCATTTTTCCTTGATTAGTATATCAAGAAGTCTCTTAAATGCTTTTCACACTTTATCATTTTGTACTTTTCCAGTTCATACGCTTGATTTTATTTTTTTTTAAATTTATTTACTTGAGAGAGTGAAAGAGGGAAAGAGAAAGAGAGAGATAAATAGAGAGAGAGAGAAAGAGAGAGAGAGAATGGGCATGCCAGGGCCTCCAGCCAATGCAAACAAACCTCAGATGCATATGCCACCTTGTGCATCTGGCTTTACATGGGCACTGGGGAATCAAACTCGGGTCCTTCTGCTTTGCAGGCAAATACCTTAACAGCTAAGTCATCTCTCTAGCTGACTTGCTTTTATTTTTATCAATCTGTTTGCCTTTTTTTCCTGGACTTTGAAATGGCTGTTAATACACTCCAAATACAGTTTTATCCCATTCAACATATGGTGTTTTTTGTAAAGTTGTTACTCTCCCTACATTTTGTTACTGTATATTTGTTCTCTGAGCATATTGATTTGGGGAGCACATTGATTTTTAATGTTTCAAACTGTTTGAGTTTAATTCTTTGATGTCAGATTAGGAGGCTTGGAAATGTTTCAAAAGGGGTTAAATGTTAAATCAGGGTTGTATAGATGGCTGAGTACTTAAGGCACTTTTCTGCAAAGCCTAATGACCTGGGTTTGATTCCCAGTAACCATACACCCAGATACACCAAGGAGCACATATCAAGTTCATTTGCAGTTGCTGGAGACCCTAACATGCCAATTCTCTCTCGTTTTTCTCTCTCTGCTTGCAAGTAAAGTTTTTTTTTAAAAAAGAACAATAGATAATAAATGCTCTAGCAGTTTTCTACTCATCATTTATCTATTCATAAATGAAGAAACTTTTACATTAGATTATTTTATGAAAATTTCTTCTTTAAAACTCACATAACCCACTGTTCCTTTTATTTTCATACAGCACACTTTTATTCTTAAAGTCCTTGCTGTCCACTTACATATTCTTCTGCAACAGCACAACCATAATTCTACTTAAGTGTGTATACACACACACACACACACACACACACACACACATATATATATATATATATATATATATATATATATATATATATATATATATACACACTAGGAACAAATTCAGTCATGTACGTAAGTCTTAAAAATGTCTTATAAGCACAAGGTTCTAAGAAAAAGAAACACATTATCCACTTCAATTTTAGATACAATTATAATCTAAATATTTGATCCAACATAAAATAATCATATTCTAATTTTAAAAAATCACAAAGCACCTGGAGAAATGGCTCAGCAGTTGAAGGCACTTGCTTGCAAAGTATGTCAGCCCAGATTTGATTCCCCAGCTACTCATGTAAAGCCAGATGCCCAAAGTGGCACATGTGTTTGAATTTTGTTTTTAGCAGCAGGAGACCCTGGTGTACCCAAATTTATTCTCCCTCTCTCTCTCTCTCTCTCTCTCTCTCTCTCTCTCTCTCTCTCTCTCTCTCTCTCTCTCCATTTCCTTCTTCCTTCCTCACTCCTTTCTTTCCCTCTCTTTCTCTCTCAAACAAATATTTTTTTAAGAAATTATTGTGAAAATAAGACTTGGTTAGAAACTATCTATGGTGCTGTTTACAATACTTTGTTTGTCTAACTTGGAAACAGTTTAATTCTTCATTACTCTTTCCTTTGCTGACTTAGGGTGGGTCATTGCCTCATGGGAAGCGTCTAGCTAGTTGGAATGAAGAAAAGAAAATTGATTATGCAGATGTCTTTTCAAGGCAAATAAAAAATCAAAGCCTGAGATTGCTATTTTCTGCAACTCTTGAGGCCTGTATGCCCCTTAGAAAAGGTTTTTCTTCTTCCCAGGATCCTAGAACAGCACAGCTAGAAGTCCTTTGGTCTAGTAGTGGTGCATTTTGGTGAATGATGGGAGTGTATTATGACTTAAAATATATTCTTACTTGTACCTATCGCTATTTGCGCTGTATCCATTAAACTAAATTCCAACTTACTATTTAGCTAAGTGAAAGTAATTCAACTGGAGTACTCTCTTCAGCATTGTGGATGAGGGAATTTATTTTTTGAGACACTGTTACTATTTCTTAGGTTACCTCCTATCCCTGTTTCTTACCCTTTAAATACCAATATATATATATATATATATATATATATATATATATATATATATATATTTAGACATTGTAGCCATCAGGTATTGTGATACCCTGTCCCTCCTATGAATTCCTTAATTTTCAGATTTCTCAGGAAAGTGAACCATCTCTGATTGCAAACCACTGATTTAAAGGTTTGCTTCTTAAAGTTTGAAAAGATCTGTTAAATTACTGGCATCTTACACTGCTGTTTTGTTTCAGTTGACTTTTTGTGTGTTTCTTTTAATATTTTTATTTATTTATTTGAGAAAGAGTATGGTGCTAAGCCGTCTTACTAAAGACAAAAGAACTCCAGGTGCATATATCACCTTGTGTTTGGCTTTATATGGGTATTAGGGAATTGAACTTGGCCCAGCAAGCTTTACACAGAAGTGCCTTTAACCTCTGAACCATCTCCCCTGTCATGCTTTTGTGTTTCTTAACACTTGGCTTTATTTGATATGTAGAGTTCATGCCTTTTCTGTCCCTTTTCACAGACTGTAGCCCTAATACATCTTTTCAAATTCAAATCAATGCTTTTTATGTTATAACTTCTACTTATGTGATATTAATATTGTATCTCCTGCTGTCTTTTTAATTTCCTCATTTATTTTTGCCTTAAGGTTTGCATATAACCTTTTCATTATAGCTGCTGCTAATATTTTGGACTTTTTGCACCACAAGTCGTGTTGTCCATCTATAATCTATACCTCTGCGCTTTTACATTATTTGTGCTTTGTCGGGATTTCCTCTGTGTGAATCTGAAGGTGGGCAGGACACGTTCATTGATGGTAACTTGTAGCTAGTCACAGCTCCAGGCAATACTGCACACCGTCTGCTGGTTTTGAAATATGATAGGTTATTTCTTGCTTTGATATCATTTAGTGATTTTAGTACCGACTAGGAAAGAGAAAAACTGTGAGATGTTGATAAGTATGTTGCCATTTTCTAGGATAGTTGATTATTTGTACAAATTTATTCTTTCAAGGAATGTACCAGTGGCTTGCAAGTTATGTCAATGTACCATCTTGGATGGTGGTGTCTTAGTTGGTTTACTGGTTATATAACAGAACACCACAGACTAGGTTAATTATACACAATAGAAGTTTATTTGACTGGATTGTCAACGTTGTGAAGTCTAAGATTGAGTTGCTGTATCTGGTGGGAAATTTCTTGCTGCTTTATAGCATGGTAGAAGGTATCACATGACCATAAAACGAGGAAGGACTGGAGAAAGGAAAAGAAAAAGGGAGAGAAGAAAAGGGGGGTTAACCCCCCTTTTAAGTAATTAGCCTTCCACCCCATTGTGGCCTTAGTTTATGAGAGCAATGCCTCCATGCATTAATAACCTTTTAGAAGAACCTCTTTCTAAGCAGTTCCTAAAAACACGGTGGAAATTTAATTTCTATTTGAATACAGAGACAATGGTCAAACCACAGGAAATAGGAAGTCTAGTATTTATGTGTTTCACTTCTTTAATGCTGGTCATTCTGTGACTCTAGGTTAGTTTTATGAACGTTTAAATTACTCAGCAGTATTACTTGTTGGAAGTTGTAGAGAAAAAAAACTCAATCATTTGTGATATTGGATATGAATTCCATTGTACTAGAAGAAATTTAGAAATCATTTTGTAGTTCTTGAAGAATTGTATTTTGGCAGCTAACGCTGTTAGAAAACATTCCGTCTCCCTACGTACACATATACTTCTTGATTCTGTTCCTAAATTTAACTCATGGAAATGACAAGCAGTAGCAAGGCCACCCTTGGGGATTGAATCTTCACTGTCTAATTTTATCAGATGGTTTACCTTTCCTAGTCACAGATGGTTTTTCCTGTCTGTCTCTATTGAATGGTCACTCGTATGGGTCCATCTCTGTCTTCATTGGATACATAATCATTCAGTACCTCTCAGTTGGCTACAATAATTGGATTCTAAAGAGAATATATGCTTTGTAGGTATTGTCCTAATCAAAATTTGATCTCTGTATTTCAGTCTCTCTGGTATACTCACATATCCTCCAGCTGATGTGGGACAGTACTATTTTGTGTAAATTATTTAGAATGGGTTTTTTAGGGGAAGCTTTCAATGTTTCTTCTCTGCTTTCTAAAAATGGCATTAACCATTCCAAAACAAATCCCTGGTGGCATTACTTGACTCACTCCAAAGTGACCTGCACTTGATTAAGTGGTGTCTCATCTAATAGCTGAAATTCCCCCAGGTTTTACTGGGTGTTTAAAATGAATGTCTTTATCTAAAGACATATTTGTCTATAACAAATCTTTTCTTTTCCTCCTTTTCTATTTCCAGCTGTAAAAAAAAAAAAAAAACAAAACAGATGTAGCCCTTTTCTCAGTCTCCTGTCAGTGAAAACAGATGAGGTTCATGTATAAGATTTCAGATTTAACTCTTCAAGGTTGTTAATGAGAAAACTGGCTACAAAATATAATTGTAAAGAACAGTGTGATTTCTTTGTTACTGGATGAATCTATATTTTTATTCCTTTTATTTTTTAATGTCCTCAATCTGGGGCCACATGCTTACAAGACCTGCATCACAGAATAATTTCCCAACCATATATATATATATATATATATATATATATATATATATATATGGAGACAGACAGACAGACAGACATAGGTCTCACTAAGTTGCCAGGCCAGCTTTGAACTAGCTTTGTATCTCAGGCAAGCCTTGAATTCATGATCCTCCTGACTCGACCTCAGAGGTAGAGGGGATACCAGGCCTGTGCCACTATTGCTAATTGTTTATATGAATTAAAAATGTTGAGTTTTCAAACAGTGAGTGGTATTAAGAACATGAGTTTTCTAGTTATCTTCTCATTGCTGAGACAAACAACTGACTAGGAGCAGCTGGGGGTGGTGTGTGTTGAATTTTAGCTCAGGGTCTCGTGATGGCAGGGGAAGGTATGGCATGTGCAGAAGCTGGACACCACCTTTGCCACAGCAGGTGGACAGCAGCAGCAGGAGAGTGTGCCATCTAAAACTGGCAAGCTGGGGGTTAATAAGCCTCCAGCTCCATCCCCAGTGACACACCTCCTACAAAAAGACTTCAAAATGGCTACCAGCTGAGGACCAAGCCTGCAAAGCAAATGAGTTTATGGGGTACAGGTAATTCAGACCACCACAATGAGATCTAAGCAACCCATTATATTTTAAGATTATGAAAGATATACAATCATACATGTTAACATAAGTAACTTCAATTTTTATAACACTGATTTAATACTCTGAATTCATGTATGCATTCCTTAAGTTCTGTGACAGTTACAGATGTCACATTTTAGGATTTAGTGTGGCTGAAAATTAAGGATGCAGGGTATAGTGAAGACAAGTTTTGTGGTTTGTAATTCTTATAGATGGCGCTCCAGAATGCCACTGTCCTTTCGTTTCTCAGAATTTCACTGAGACAAGATAGGATAAGGTGCTAATTTGAACAATGACTTTCCCTCATCACTTATACATATTTTTCATTTCATATATGCATATGTGAATGAAAAATGTACATCTATATTACCTTAGAAATCGAACTGTGGTTACAGTTAAATTATTTTTGCTCTTTAATCTACTCAGTTTTAATTTGACCTCAGTTTCATCAATCTTCTTTTGCTGTCTGGGTGGAGTTGACAATAGATATGTTTCTTCTCAATGAATACACAAGGGGAAAGGAAAAAAAGAACAAAAAACTGGCTAGCTCTGGTCTAGTTCATACCCCCCTATCCTATGGACAGATCCAGCAACGTAGAAGGACCCTAGTGTGTAGGGGACAGAGAGGAGGGAAATGGAGACACATTCACAAGATTTGTTCATACAATGTATCTACTTATTCATAATAAAGATATTTTTTAAAAATAGTTGTAAATAACTTGCTTTAGAGCTATAATTGTCTTAGGAATTTCTAATTCTGAAAAGTTTCTTAGAAATCTTGCACCCCAAAATATTATAAAATAAAACAGGTTTGTTCTATTTCTTAAGGTATATCCAAACTCATTTCACATGACTCTACATTAAGTTATGAGGTCTCTTTACCAGAGAATAACCACCCATGAAAAAATTAAGATGAAAAAGAAATACTCCTGAGTTATTTTTGATTTCAAATATTAATTTCAAGCATTGTACCATGGTTAATATTCTTTTAAAATTTATTTTAGTGGTGATTTTATTTCCTTCTCTGTTTATTGATAAACTAACTAAAGGCATTGCCTTTTGGGTTTTTTGTTTTGTTTTGTTTTGTTTTGTTTTTTGAGACAAGGTTTCATTCACTATCTAGATCCATATGGCTTTGAATTCATGATTTGTTTATATTGGTCTCCCAAGTGCTGGAATAATTGACTTGTGTCTCCACATCTGACTTGAAGCAGTGATTTTAAATATCTCTTTTCTTCAAAATGCTTGATCAGGTAAGAGCCTTTAACACATTCCTCCCTAGAATCTCATAAATGACTAGACAGTTGAGAGCTCCTATTGGTCTGAGCTGAGTGTGTTCCGTGTTTAGGCCTTCTAAAAAGACTTACGACACTGACTTCTCTGTCTTCAAACTTTTGATTTAATCAGGCTCCAGCATTTATTGATACCTCTGAAAAAAAAAACAAGACTCCAGTTGCCATGGACACACAAAGTAAAAATAAGCAAGTAAACAAAAATACCAAAAAATAATTGATTTTTGTTTAGTCAAGGTGCCCAAAGGATAGAAACTGAAAAGAAAGGAAAAGTCCTACATAGGACTGTCTTTCTTGCCTCTGGCAACCCTCCTGTAGTTCTTTTTCTGTGACGTTTCCAATGTCTTTTGTTTGGGCCATTGATTATGTCCTGTGTTATTCCTCTAAGACAAGCTCTTCATAAATTTCCTAGAGACTTTTGAAAATACAATCCAGCCTGTTAAACAAATACTGTATGAGATACACCACATGTAAGATGCACAGATGGCGTATGTTGAATGCTTTGTTTCAGCCTCTATTTGTAATGATCATAAAGGAAGACTGTTTTATATGCTGAAATCGTTTTTGTAATTACAGAAGATGAATGCTGAAGTTGAAGCAAACACTGAGAAGTAAAATCAATGCATAGAGATCAAGAGTCCCGTGACTATGCTAGGAAACTGATGAGAAGTTAATTTACTTACAAATCATATATGCTTTCATATCGCATGAATCATAATTTTTATTTATGGTAGTAACTGTATCTGCAAATGCCTTTGATGAACATACCTGATTTTTTGTGTACACATGTGCATGTCTGTGTGTGTGTGCAGGTGCACATGTATGTATGGGTGCACGTGTGTGGATGTAGGGAGCAATGTGTGTGTAGGTGTGCATTTGTGTGTAGGGGGTGTAGTGTGTGTGGGTGTATGTGTGTAGAGGTGCAGTGGGGGGCTGTGCATGTGTTTGTAGGGGTATAGTGTGTGGGTGGGTGTGCGTGTGTGTAGGGGGTGCAGTGTGTGTGTATGTGTGTGTGTTTCCAGGGGTGCAGAGTATGTGAAGGTGCAAATGGGCACATGTGTGTGTATTGTACAGTGTGTGTGTGCAGGCCAGGGGATCATTCTTCAGGTTCTGTCTGTGCCACTATTTTGAGTCTGGATCTCTGTTTGACCTGGAGCTCACAAGTCCTCACTAGTCCTCAGCTCTTATACTTCAAGCAGGTACCACTCTCCTCAAGGTTGGTTTTTGACTGTGGGATCTGCTGACCACCTCCTTCTTCATTCTTGCAAGGCCAACACCTCACAAGCTGGGCTGGCTCTCCCTAACCTGTTTTGTTGTGTGTGGTGGGAATCAAGCCATGACACCTAGGAGGAAGTGCTCTACCAGAACTGAAGATCTGACCTCAGTTTAGTTGACTTTTCTGTGTGGAATTCAAATCCCATTACATTTTCATTTGCTTAGAATTTTAAATGTTAGCAACATGGTTACTTTTATAGTCATGACAATAGTCCTCATTTCAGTGTTGAAAATGGTATGGAATTTTTATTCTTTATAAAGATGTATTCATAATAACAAATCACATCAAATTAAATAGTCATATTTTCCCTAGTTCCAGATCATGGAGGCAAAACTTTTTGACTTTCTCAAGTGCTAATTGGAGATGTTAGTACCATTTGAACACTTTTTAGTGGTTGATGATCAATGTTTTGGAATTCATTCTGCTCTTGTTATTCTTATAATATTTGGCTCATAAAATCTCAACTCCATATATGATGTTTAATTTTTATTCATGATTAATAAACTGTAGTGAAGAAGAATTGTGTGGTCTGAATCTGTTCTAATTTTCAAGGTCTTTTTATTTTTGTGACTATTGTTAATTTCATTTTAATGGAATATGAAGGTTTATTAAAAAAGTATGCAACACAAGTTTCAAACAAAGATACAACTGAAACTCAAACTAAACAGGGGAAAAGGATTGTCAATTTTTATAGCATATTTACCTAGCCAAGTAGTTTTCATTCTAAAATGCCTCAGCAGGAAGCTCTCTTTTTTAAATCTTTATTATGAATAAGTATATACATTGTATGAGCAAATCTTGTGAATGTATCCATGTTTCTCTCCTCTCTGTTCCCTACCCACTGGGGTCCTTCCTTGGAGAGCATACTGGATCTATCCATAGGATAGGGGGTTATGAACTGCACCAGAGGTAGCCAGTTTCTCTCTCTCTCTCTCTCTCTCTCTCTCTCTCTCTCTCTCTCTCTCTCTCTCTCTCTCTCTCTGTGTGTGTGTGTGTTTCTTTTTGAATATTGTTGCAGAGGGGGGCAATGTCTCTGGATATTCTCCCTCACCATGGCTCTTACATTTCTTTTCTGCTCAGTTCCCTGAGTCATGGTGGGTCAGTTTTAAGTCTGCTTTATTGTTGAGATCTTAAGTATCTCTGGACCTTTGCCCTGGATTATGTTGGGTATCATTTGGTGTCTGTTTCCATTGGATTTTTATGGGTTATCAGACTTGCTGTGGTGATTGGTCTCCTGTTTGTCTTGTCACTTTCTCGTAGGTTTTATTTGGGCCCTGTGTGAAGGCCAGGGGTGGTTTGTCTCCTGCCAGGATGTCAGCCATCATCCAATGTCTTGTTGGTGGAATTGAGCTGTCCCCAGCTCTCTCACTGCCTTCTGAAAAATACAAACAGAATCTCCATTGGAGAGTGAGATCAATATAGGTTAAATAGACAACATGGCTATTTTGGCTAGCTTCTAATGGGTGTAGCCTCTCTGTAGCTCTCTGGTAATGGGAATTTCCCCTTGGAGCCCGAGATCTTGGCCTCCATAGGATTTTGCCATGGATCCCAGTTCCAGTTAAGGGTTCTCTGTCACTAAGTGGATCTCTTAGCCAATCATTAAGCTGTTGATTACTCTCTTTGGTTTAGCACCAGTATTGCAGAGATGAATATTTCTTGACTTGCTGGTCTCTTCCATATAGCTGCGTGTTCAGCATTCTTGTGACAACTGTCTATATTGTACATCAGTGGTCTCTGCTTTCTTCAAATATCATTGACCAATTTCCCCTGGCAGCTCATGCAACACCTTCCAATGTTACACTTTCAAGGTGTTTTGATAGCCCCCATCCCGGGTCTTCCCACTCATGAGTGTTTATCTTCTTACACTTCTTACAGTGACTTGACACTATGCCACTAGAGGGCAGTAAAAAAATTGATTTCATTAATAAGCGTAACATCACTTTTTTAAACCATTATTCTAGACAATCACATTGCATAAGTTATCAAGCTAGATCACCTTTTTGATAACCATTAATCAAATACACAACTCTTAGTAAAGTTTATCCTTGTAGGTAATAATTTAAGATCATCCTTTTTGTTAGTATCAAAATTATTATGCTAGACAAAGTGTTTCTTAGTCTTGCCGTTTTTAGAAATTCATGATTTTAAAAACTTTAATTTATGAAGTTGGGAATTATTTTAGGAAAGGGAGCCCTTTATAGTTGATAGTTCTTGGCTAAAATTTATTGGATAAATTATTTGGTGCATTTTATTTGATAACATATTTTAATCAAAGAAAACATATGTCTTAAAATGTTTTTCAATTTTATTGAAGAAAATCAGAGTTGAAACTCTCAGGTTCAGTAAGTAAAATTACTTGGAGGCCAATGCTTATACGTTCTTTTTGGATAGCTTAATATAGTAAATGTTCAGTTTCGTTTCCTGTGAGATATAAAAATACTCTCTTTTAGCTTGCCAAGTTAAAAGTCTATAATTTTCAGAAGTGGATAAAATTATTGAGGGCTACAAATGTTAAAATTCTCTAGTGACACTTTGCACATTTATAATTAGCTAGGCCTGTGATGAAATACCAATGGCTACTTTTAGGAATTAGTTTGCCTATGTTTTAATACTATTTTAAACTACCCTTTATTCGTTTTATGCACGGAAATTTATTAATTTGAGAGCTATAAATATATTCATCATAGTTGGCCCATCATCCACAAACCGTAGCCCTCAACTCGGGCTTATGAATGCTTAATTACTAACTTTGAAAGTGTTGGTGTCGTGTTAAAAATGCAAGGCTTATGATATTGAATGTGCAATTTTGAAGAAATGAGGGATGCCATTTGTTTTTATTAAGCTGGGATTTGAATGTATGTGGAAAGCATTGAGGGAGGCATTTCTTCAGAAACTGAGGTAATAATCCTCATTTGCAGTGTTGAAAATATTATTTTTGCGGTACTCTCATTCTTTATAAATAAACACAGGAGTCTCTGTTTGGAAGGAATATATTTACTTTATGTGACTACTGATAAAATTTTTTAAATTGTTCAATCTGTGGAGAATTCTACATAACAAAACAAGCATAACATAATCAGTATTAAATATTTTTTGATCTCTAAATAGGGTCTTATTATCTCGTGGTAGAAATGCCAATATATCAATTTAAGATTTCCAACACATTAGTAATTTATATGTTGCTAATTATACTTTAAAAATAAGTCAATGAATGAGATTACAAGCTGCCTAGTCCCTTGAAATTGTGCTCGTGCATTCAGAAAAAAAAAAGAAGACAAAAGCAAGAAATAGTTATTTGTAAAATAGAATCTGCTTTGCAATCTTGGGGTATGATTGACTTCAGCAAGAAGGATTTTCAGAAATTGTATCAGCAATTATTTTGTTTTGAGAAGAGACCTGTATTATTGCAGAATGTTTCAAGGGTTTTTCAATACCTCACATTTTTTTATTCTCTCTGAGTGTTGTAGAAAATTCACTTATGGTGGTCACGCTTTGCTTTTTTATTTTAAGTGGATTTAGTACTAAAAATAAAACAAAACTCAATAATAACTACATTTTAAAATACAGTCGTATGTGAAATCAATATCTTAAGTTTCACTCTCACAGTCTTAAAATGAAGCTTTTCACAACTGAAAGGAAATCAAAGAATGACATTTTCAGGGCTAATTGTTTGCTGAAAGTCCTGGAAATACCAGGAGGCCACTTTCCTAATGATACTGTCTCAAAAATCACAATTTACTTTCTCTGAAGTGTTCAAAGTCTTTTTGAAATTTTTTGAAATACAGTTTTTGTAGGTTTCCTAAGTACCTAGTATATTAAGTAACTTGCTAGATAGATACATGCATAGATTTGACATATGCATGCATTTTAAACAAAGGGCATATTCGTAAAGATGAAACATTAAAATTTGGTATTAAATGTAGTTCAAAATTTTCACCTTGGAAAATATCAGGAAGCTATTTAGGAAGCAAATGTAGTATTTAAATTCGCACTTATATTTTAACAGATCCGATTTTATAAAATTATATTGATATCTTTATTTTAACTCTGGATTTATATATGATGGATTTTTAGATGCAAAATGACTTTTTGATCCATGATTGAAGCATGGCTTTAATATGTCAAATCTCAACTGACATATTTTCAGGTAATTGTTTCAGAGAAGAGAGAATTCGGTATTCAGTAAATGATGATGAAATATATATGGGATTGGTGTGTTGATTTTGAAAGGTTTAGAAAATTTCTGCTTCTTCCTGCTAAATAGTAACTCATTTGAAGATTTGTGTTTGTTAGTTTTTTTTAAAAAAAACACAATGTCTCCTCTAATTCTTGGTGTTTGAATTGAAAAATTTTGTTTTGCCATATTGAAAAATTGTGCACTTATGAACTAACCTCTGAAAAATAATTCTGGGAGACTAAGATTTTCCAAATCAAAATTTAATATATTTTTTAAAATAAACTAACTGAAAATTTTTAAATCATGTTTTTATTGCACTGTAAACGAGACAGTAAATCAAGCTGCAAACATACAGTTTCATTAACTTTTATTTATTTTACCCTTCAACAATAAAAAGTACCTCATTTTCTTTACATTTACCTTGATGTTTCTGAAATCTTATGTGTTTCTTCTGTTTTTTTTTAATCTGTCGTCTTGAAGTATATTTACATGCTAAACAATCCTCAGATATATATAGTTAAAACGCTTTGTGTGTGTGTGTGTTGAGATCGTGTATCATACAGCTGATTTCATTATAAAATACAAATTACTGTTGACTTCCAACAGTAATTTTGTGAGCTTTAAAATTATATCAGAACACGTGTGGTGAGACATGAAGACATTTTCTCCCTTACGTATGGTCACACAGGTAACATAAGCCTAAATCATCAAGCATTTGAATTGCTCGGGTATAGAACCATTTTGACATCAGTAGTTGACCTTTCCTTTGAAGGAGATAGAGATAATTTCCTCATAATAGATGGAACAGTGTGCCATCCCATATAACCGAACAATGAAGTATACCTACAAAGGCCTAGACATATCAAAAAGATTGTCAGTACATTCTCTAGTATGCCAGTTAAACTCACAAAAGTAACTGCCATGCTTCTCATTATTAGTGTATTTCTGTATGTATCACAGTGTCTTGCTCAGTACAAGGAAGTACTCTTACAGATTAATGTATTGAATATTAACATTAACCCTATAAAATGGATACTAGGATAATGACCCATTTAAGAGTCGTAGAGGCTCTGTTCACCTGTTTCCCCTTTCATAACTGATTAAGCAGTGGTCATATTTTATTTATTCCATGTAGCTATTTTTAATGCATAGAAAGAATGAAAGGAAAATTTTAACATTAGTTGATGTAACTAGCCTTTGAAGAGTATTAATTTTTATTGTATTTTTATATCTGAGAGTTTTTGCCACAATTTTATAGTTCAGGAAAGATTCGAGAAATCCCAGAACTGAGGTAAATTAAAGAAAAATTATTATTATTCTTGATTTAATGGCCATTTGAATATGTATTGAAATCATGTAAATTGACTCTTATTAGACTTAATAATTTTGGGATTACTGTTAGTGATCTTGAAAACTACTTGATTTTGTATTATTTGAATAATTTGAAGAAATTCTCAAGGTGAAATTAACTATTTTAAAAAATTTATTGTAACTGAAAATCCAATTATCGTTTAATATATTGTTGTAAATTATCTGTCCCGAATACCTCATGTTTAAGCCATAAATCATACATTTTATGTTTCTCTTTAACTTAGAATAATAGATAGCACTTTTATTTTAGATAGTGTTTTTTTTTCCTATAGTAACAACACATTCAAGAGCACATTTTATTTTGCATACTGTAGATACAGATACGCTGTGTTCCCGGCAGACAGTGAAGAGAGTTTGGCTGAGTACGTAAACCTGTTTTCAGCCCGTGAATTTCCCCTTAGCATTGGCAACACTGCCCATATCAATATTTTTAGAAGGAACAAAAGTATATGACATTTTTCCTTATTAAAAATGCATCAGCAAAACTGCTGATATGAAGTATTTCCTATTGTTCTTTTAGTATTCTTAACAATGTTAACTAGCTAATTTTAAAAACAAGACTGTAGGACTGGAGAGATTGCTCAGTGGTTCAAGGCACTTGCTTACAAAGCTAGTTGGCCTAAGTTTGATTCCTAGTACTGACATAAAGCCAGACATAAAAGTTTGTGCACACACACACACACACACACAACACACACACACCCTTATAGGAATTCATACATATGCTCCTACACATAGGAATTTTTGTCTTCTCACATGCCTTCAACTATTATCACAGGATATGAGGAACACTCCGAACTCTTCTGAGATAAAAATAAATATTCCATATTGAGGATCTGTACACAGAAATATGTATATGTTTATGTATTTCAGAATTTTTTGATATTAGACCTCATGTAGTAGGGAGAATACTGGGTGAATTGGATATATATTCATTTTATCATGGATAATACAATATTTTAAAATAAAAAAGTGGTGCATGTGTCTGACATTCATCTGCACACCCACACACGAAATTGTACTAAATGTCCCTTTGCCTAATGATATAACTTTATAGAAATGATTATTATAGAATACCCATAAATCATTTTTGTAGCCACACAATAACGTATGTGTAAATCTAGCAACCCTGTCAAATAATATATGCAACATTAGTCATGACCGAGTCAATTGTTTAGAAACTATATTTCACTAGAATATCACTGGACTATCCAAGATTTGATTATTTGTTCTAGAGACAAACATTTTCAAAGAGATAGCGAAAGAGGGGTGGGGGAGAAAGAGAAAGGTGGAAATTAAATCTTTTTAGTTTGGGCCATTTTTAAAACTTAAAGTTAGAATCTTGCGGCTGGAAAGATAGCTCAGCAGTTAAGGTGCTTGCCTACAAAGTGTAAGGACCGGAGTTCGATTCTCCAGTACCCACATAAAGCCAGATGTGCCACGTGGGTAGGGGCATGCATCTGGAGTTTATTGACAGTGGCTACAGGCCCTAGTGAGTCCGTTCTCTCTTTTTCTGCCCCTTTCTCTCTCTTATAAAAATTTTTTTGAAAAATAAGCTTTATTAAATTTTTAGTGAGATTTTTAGATTAGACATCCTTATGAAGCCGAGGGATACATTGCTGGGAGAGCCTTCTCAAGGTGCCTACAGGCCATCAATGAACAGATGAAAGTAAACAGGAGGTTGCAGAGTGTCACCAGAGAATTAGGCAATAATTAATGACAGGATTCAGTGGGTAGAGAGAACATGACCTGCCCTGGATGAAGTTAATCCGAGCTGAGACCTCAGCAGCCAGGAGTCAGGTGGAGGTAAGGATATACATGCACACGTGTGTGCAAGGAGAAAGCATGTGCATTGCAGAACTGGAGAATAAAACCATTCAAGCACTGGGC
>PVHP010009844.1:26880-49517 GCA_004024765.1 Zapus hudsonius | reverse complement strand
GAAGGAATGTGGAAGGATTTGAAATCTCAGCCTGAGAGATGCCTCACAGTGCTGTGAGTACAGCTTGATGAACCATTCTGGTCAGAATTAAAAGACCTGAATGAAGTAAAAACTATGGACTGTGAGGTTTGGCTTACGAGGGGGAGAAAGAACTTGGTCAGGACTGTGCCAGAAGCAGTTTGTGTGAGAGGCTTGCTGCTCTTCCTGCCTGTGTCCTGGGAACCTGTGCAGGGTTGTTTTTCATAAAGATGGACTGGTGTGAGCAGATGGAGATGGCACAGAAAGAAGATCTTTGGGTCAAAACTGCTGCCTGTTCACCTGCAATTGTTTGAGAGATTACAACCACTGAGATTCAGCCAGCTGGTCTGCATTGGAACAATAGGAAAAATGCTGACTCTTTGAAGTAAAGGGCCTGAATGCTTTGTTCCCCCCTGGATTAACAAGTTGGTAGCCCACCTGGTTCTGTGGAGTATGGCAAATGCAAGAAGAGAGGGTCATTGGATTTGCAACACAGTTTTATTTTTGAAAAATGGCCATGACATGTGAAGCAGGTGTGCTAGGTTGCCTGCATGGAGCCCGATGGAGCCATAAGGATGAACTGTGGGTTGCAATGGAGACCCAGTGAATTCCAGGACTTCGGATGGGTGCCAAGGCGAGCTGCCAGCACCGGATGATGTTTACCCGGACTGTGAGTAGCCGAGCTGGAGGGGCGGAATTGAATCTCCAAGAGACTTGTGTTATTGGTTAGAATCATTGAACTTGGAATTAGAGATTGATGGTGCCCTGCTTGTTTTAAATCTTGTATTGGTTCATTCTGTTTTTGCTGTGCCTCATGTTTTGCAGTGTGAATGTTCTGTGCCATTACGGGTTTATTTTTGGTATTATGGCTCAGTTGAAAGCTGTAGGGACTTAAGAGTTGAGCTGAACACATTGTATTTACATCATGTATGATTATTAGTTTGTGGGGGCCAGGGATGGACTGTCATGGTTTGATCCAGGTGTCCCCCACAAAAAAATGAACGTGTTCTGGGTAATCCATCCTCAGCTGATGGCAGTTTGGATTTTACAACCTTGATGGAGCTGTGTTGTTGGGGGCGGGCTTATGGGAGTTATAAGCCAGCTTCCCCTTGCCAGTGATTGGCACACCTTCCTGCCACTGTTTCCAGTGCTGTGGCAGAGGTGATGTCCACCCCTCTACTCATGCCATCGTTTTCCCTGCCAGGATGGAGTCTCCCCTCGAGTTTATAAGCCTAATAAACCCATTCCTCTACAAGCCACTTTTGTTTGGGTTCTTTCTGCGCAGCAACTAGAAACCTGACCGCAACACCCACCTACCAAGAGACTCCTCTGGAGTTTTGGGTCCCAGTCACCTGCATCAAAATTACCATTATCCCAATGTTTGCTGCTGGATATCAGCTGGACCTGATCATTCCTTCTCCCAGCTTTTTTTTTCACACCATAAATTGGCCATTTATTGGCACGTCTCTTGGAATGTTCTCTTTTCACACTATTTTCCCATGACAAAATGGTATATCTCATTTCCTGTTTCCAAAATGACACACCTAGTGGTTTCATACACATTTACAAATTAATTTCTTCTTTGTATAGTGTAAGAGGAATCTACTCCTTTTACTTGTATTATATCACTTTTCCTCTGACACAATAAAAGTGAAAGAAAGATGAAATTAATTAGCCTTACAAGGGAGACTGTTGTGAAGAGGAAAACAGAAGGGCTTATTTTTTCATTATATTATAACTGGAAATGCATTCCAGGTGGTTCAGACATCCTAGAAAGGATGTGAAGTTGTTTTACTTTAATGTATACTGATCCAGGCTTCCTAATGAATCACTGCACTGCACATTTTAGATTGCACCCTCCCCTCCCAGCCGAAATTGGTTTTCAAAATTCAAAGCTGCATGCTTCATCTGTGGGTGAGTGAATCTGTTTAATTGGCACATTGTCATGATTTTCATAATTATGGTTTTTTAAACTATGTGAAGAAAGACAAATGGTAAATTATAGAACCATTATTTGTCATTTGATGTAACAATGATCTCTGGATTATAAGTGCTATGCACACTAATGCATCTGTTATTTCCCTGTGACAAATAGGGTGATCAAAACCTCTAATAGATTGCAGTTTTTTTCTCCTGACAGGTTTATTTATTCTTTCTTCTGTGTTTAGGAAATCCACTCCTACTCATTAGCCTGTACTCACACCCAAGGAAGGTTACAGAGCTAGGTTTAGAAATAAAGCTTTTCTCAGGAAAGCAGAACACAAGGAGACTTCAATCAGAATGAGTGTGGGGTGTGCTCACAGGCCTTCATGAGGAAAGCTGGATAACTGAAGCCACTATTCATTTTATAACAACTCTCCACTAGGAGTGTGTGGTATTACCCTTGCCTTTGGAAGGGGAAAGAAGGCAAGGGGAGGAGGGAGTCATCTGGGTGGGCTTTAAACAAATTTATTGAAGAGCCTACAGACACATACATGTTGGGTTAGTGCTAACATTTGATCTAACTGACCACTGAGTGTGAATGAAATTTCTTGAAATGCCTTATTTTAGAAAAAATATCAAATGGGTGCAATCATACTAAAAATAAAATTTTTAAATATTATTCTGTGGGAAGGTTTCTGTAAGAGAAAGGAAGGCATACCAAGAAGGGCACTTTAATTTACTCTGCCTTTTTTTCTCATTAAAAAAAAGAACTCTGGCAAGGGGGAACTGGCTATAACACCTCTAATACCTCCTCCAACACCTCCTTCTCCAGCAAGGCTCCACCTTCAAAATTGCCACCAGCTGGAAACCACACATAGCACCTGAGTTTATGGGGGTCATCTCATTCAAACAATGATATAAAGTTTTAACAAGAAAACTAATTAATTAACTAATTAATGAAATGCTGTTTGTTAAATACCATGTGCTGTCTTGGACTTGACTATAGAACCTATAAAGGGCTAAATAAGCTGGTGAAATCTCTTGCTGCTGCAAATGAACTCCAGGACCATGTGCCATTCTGTGCATCTGGCTTTACATAGTACTGAAGAATCAAACCCAGCCTGACAGGCTTTGCAAGGAAGCACCTTTAATCACTGAGCCATCTCCCTGGTCCAAGCTGGTAAAATTCCCATACGATGTACAGCTTTACTTGTAGTTTTGGACTAATGATGGTTTCTCAGTTTTGACCCATAGACTGTAGAGGTGGGAAGGGGTAATGCCTTTTCTTATATCCTAAGGCTCATGGCCAGTATTCTCATAACAGGTGACAGATTGGCAAGAGAAAAACATTGCAAAATTGTTGCAGTGCTAAAGGAAATGAGAACCATCTGAAATGAAAATCCAACACCCAAGGAGAACTCTCTATCTTTATAGTTAGGTTTGATGAGCAGTGGACAGCTGTGTGGCAGTGTGATCTGCTCAAAATTGTGATAAAATAAGCTTAGGCAGCAAATTCTGCCTGTTCAGATTCTTCTTGGTCACTCTCTATGCCGTTCCTTTCCTTTGTGTGTGTAGGACAGGACATCTGCTTTGCAAGTCTTCAATGCTGAAGGGACCAGGGCCAGAGAGAGGTTTCTAGGTTTTATGGTTTGATTTGGTTGAGAAGAGTTTTAGTTTTATGACTTGACTCGAGGGAAAGGGATCTATCTGATTTCTGTGAATCTAATTAAACAGAGTAGTAGGGGGTGGAGGGCACGAGGAGGTCTTAAAGACATTTGACTCTGAAGTCTCTCAATGTCCTTAGGTTCAAATTCCTCAGCATGCAAAACACTGGCCTTTTGGTTATTGTGGTCTGAGCTTCAACTTTACCATTGCAATATGAGATGTAACAGGATTAGGAACTGAGTAAAACACAGGACTCTGATATTTTGAGAAAAATTATGTTAATTTCTGCACTTATTAACAAATTAAAACTAATTAAAATTAATTTAATAATTTTATTTAGAAAACTAAAAGCTCAAGCTAAATGCCTGATCAATTAAGGTGAATTTGATAATTCCTCAAGATTTGGCTTGGGAATATTTTCCAAACAGCATGGATAGCTGGAATAAATCTTCTTCCTAAAGTCTCAACTTTCATCTGTATTCTTCCCTAAGATTATTCTGAACCTTAAAAATGTGTCAAGCCCCAAGGAATAGATCTTTCTTATTTTTCCTGTTCTTTTTTGTTTGTTTTTGTTTTGGGTTTTTTATATCTTTATTATGAATAAGTATATAATTTGTATGAGCAAATCTTGTGAATGTGTCCCCAATTCCCTATTCTCTGTAACCTACTCACTGGGGTACTTCCTCAGTGGGCATCCTGGATCTGTTCATAGGTTAGGGGGTTATGAACTGCACCCAAAGTAGCCAGTTTTTCTTTTTTTCTTCCCCCTTTTATATTGTTGCTGAGGGGAGCAATGTCTCTAGATAGTCTCCCCCACTATGGCTCCTACAATCTTTCTACCCCCTTCTTCTGCTCAGTTCCCTGAATCATGGTGGGTAAGTTTTAAGTCTGATTTATTGTTGAGATCTTAAGTATCTCTGGATCTTTGCCCTGGGTTGTGTTGGGTATCATTGGTGTCTGTCTCCATTGACTTTTCATGGTTATCAGAATTGCTGTGGTGATTGGTCTCCTGTTTCTTTCATCACTTTCTCAAAGGTTTCATTTGGACCCTTTGTGAAGGCTAGGTGTGGTTCGTCTCCTGCCATCATTAAAATGTCTTGTTGGTGGAATTGGGTTGTCCCTTAATCTCTTAATTGTCTCAATGCCTGCTGAAAAATACAAACAGAATCTCCATCAGAGAGTGAGATCAATATAGGTTAAATGAGACTACATTGCGATTCTGGCTATCTCCTAATGGATGTAGCCTCTCTGTAGCTCTCTGGTAGTGAGAAATTCCCCTAGGAGCCTGAGTTATTTGCCCTCATAGGATTTTTCCATGGATCCTAGTTCCATTTAAGGGTTCTGTGTCTCTAAGTGGATCTCTTAACCAAACAGTAAGCCATTGATTACCCTCCTCAGTTTAGTGCCACAATTGCACAGATGAACATTTCTTGACTTGCTGGTCTCTTCCGTATAGCAGTGTGTTCAGCATTCTTGGAAAAACTGTCCATATTGTATATCACTGGTGTCTGCTTTATCCAAATATCATTGATCAATTTCCCCTGGCAGCTCATGCAACACCTTCCAGGTCTACACATACTACCATCTGGGACAAAAATAGACAGATAGACCAATGGAGCAGAATTGAAGACCCTGCCCTAATGTTAACTGGCATAACAATAGCATCTTTAACAAATGGTGCTGGACAAATTGGATAAATGCTTGCAAGACAATGAAACTAGACCCTCTTCTCTCACCATGCACAAAAATCAACTCCAAATGGATCAAAGAGCTCAACATAAGACCTGAAACTCTGAAAACCCTGGAAGAAAAAATTGGGGGAACTCTCTACGAGATAGGAATAGGGAACAACTTCTGAACAAACCTCCCATAGCCCAGGAAGTACAACAATCACTTAACTAATGGGATTTCGTCAAGCTAAAAAGCTTCTGTACAGATATGCATACCATACTCAAAGCCAATAGACCACCATCAAACTGGGAGTTAATCTTTGCCAGCTATGATACAGATAGAGGTCTAATATCTAGAAAGAACTCAAAAAATTAAATTAAAAAGTATCAAACAGCCCTCTCACAAAATGGGGAACTGAACTCAACAGGGAATTCACAGAGGAAGAAATATAAATGGCCAACTCCCAGTTGAGAAAATGTTCAATATCATTAATCATCAGAGAAATGCAAATCAAAACAACAATGAGATTCCACCTTA
The DNA here is from genome assembly GCA_004024765.1 of Zapus hudsonius. Classification (NCBI taxonomy): domain Eukaryota; kingdom Metazoa; phylum Chordata; class Mammalia; order Rodentia; family Dipodidae; genus Zapus; species Zapus hudsonius. The sequence continues at coordinate 43,703 of PVHP010009844.1, read as the reverse complement.
CTCCAGTGAGAATGGCAATCATTGAAAAGTCTACCAATAATGCATGCTGGTGAGGATGTGGGGAAGAAGGGACCTTCATTCACTGTTGGTAGGAATGCAAACTTGTACAACCACAATGGAAAGCAGTGTGGAGGCTCCTGAACAGGATGGATATAGAGCTAGCATTGCATCCAGCTGTCTCTCTACTGGGCATCTATCCCCAAGTTTCCTCGCCAAAGTACAGAGACATTTGCTCAACTATGTTTATAGCAGCTCAATTCATAATAGCAAAGAATTGGAATCAACCCAAATGCCCATCACTGGACAAATGAATCTCAAAGTTGTGGTACATATACACTATGAAATTCTACACAGCTGAAAGGAAAAATGACATAATGAAATTTAAAGAAAAATGCTCGGACTTAGAGTAGATCATTCTTAGTGACTACAAACAAGAGCAGAGAGCCAAGTGCCACATATTTTCCCAAATATGTGGTTCCTAACCATGTTAAACTGGAACATTAAGAAAATCTGTCAGTGAAGGGAGAGACTGTAAAAGGGAATGGGAAGAATTGTAGAGGAATGGGAGAATGGGTGGACTCATACAGTAAACTAAACTAATAATGAAGTAATACCATAAAACCCTAGTTTTTATACAGTAAGCCACTGAGGAAGCTGAGGGCACCATCTGATACGAGGGATCATTTTTTTCTTCATGACTATCTTAATTATTTTTTATCTGTTTGTCAGGGAACTAAGCAGAAAGTTCAACATCTCTCTTAGCTTTGCGAAATTCACTTGGTACTCTAACCCTGTGCATCAAAATCTTCTGGAAAGGAATTAAAGGCCAGCTCAGGAATGCTTCTGTCCCTTGAAAGAAGCATGGATTTGTGAAGCTAGGTAGTGCCCTGACAGGGCAGGGAGTGAACAGTCTTAGGATCCACAGTTTTCTGAGATAAGTTCCCAGAGAGGAAATAGATAAACAGTTTACTTTATTTTAAAAATTAGGTTAGAAATTTTGCTCCCATAAATAAAGTTACTTTGTTTTCTTTAACAATGAGGACTAAAATTACCCCAAATTTTAATGAACTAACACTGTAGATTTTAATCAAAATATATGAAAAGTCTTATATATGGAATACACTGACAGATAACTTTTCTCATTATTAGCATAATGATAAAATTCTCAGATATAAAGTTTAAAAATATGGGATTTTAATAATGTTCCAGTAGATACATGAGTGAACATTCTCTATCAGGCTCACCAGCTTCTCAAAACTTGCATTTGAGACAGAAAAAATCATATTTTGAGCTGTATTTCTCTATGTGTACGTATGTGTAGAATGCATGCATGAGTATGGGTGCACATGTGTGTACAGGTGTTCTTATGTGTGTAACAGCCAGAGGTGACAGCAACAGTCTTCCTCAATTGCTCTCCACCTCATTCTTTGAAAAAGATCCTATCTTTCCTTGAACCTAGAACTCATGAATTCTGTTAGACAAGCTAGCCAGGGATTCCCTGTCTCTACCTTTGTAGCACCAGGATAAAGAATGCATCACCCCAATGAACAATTTGCATGGGTGTTAGAAATCCAAACTCAGGTCCTCATTTTTGTGTGGCTAGCACTTTACCCACTGAACCATCTCCCCAGCCTCCAGAAACAAAATATTGATCTAAAAGATTTGAATATTTAGAAAACTATGGAGGACTTGTTCATTTGAAACTATGACTTACTTAATTAGCAGAATAGAGTTGATTTCATGCCTCTTTTTCATTCCCCAGCATGATCAGCTTTCACTGGTATTATTATACTTGAGATATTCAGTTGGCAATTTCAGGGTGTCAAAGCCTCAGAGAATTAAGTGGCTTGATAAACTAATGGCTTATTAATGAGCTTGAAGTTCAATAGAGAGATAATGAAGAGTTCATTCAGTGAAAGCCCTGGTTCTGTGAAGGAAGAACAGAAGATAGGATCACACAGCCCAGGATTCATGAACAAAAGTCTTCTGTGAATTTCAGTTCCTTCTACATGACAGCCAGCTCAGAATGGGATCATTTGTCAGAAGATCCTCCCAAGGGAAAGCTATCTTTAATGAACGCCTTGTAATATTTATACCCAAGTGCTATAATCTGAGGATTAACTCAGTCATACACATGAGATCAGACAGAGCCCTCCAGATTAGCCCTGTCTGCTCAGATCTATCAAGGTGTTGGCACAGTGGACACACTTTCCCCTAAACTGGCAACAGGCCAAATGAACCACTGAGATCAGAAGACTTTCTCAGATATATCAGGCATGAAATAATTACATGTTTTTCCTCCTTTATTGAACTTTGCAGCTAGAAGTGCAGAAAGGAGAGTTATGTTAACAAGTGAGCAAAGGAGCTTGCCTAACTGGACCATGATAAGCAAATGCCATATGAGCAGAAAAGGCTTTCCTCAGATGGAAACCATGGTGGTTGGTGTGGAACTGAGCTGCTGAAAGTTTTAAATGTACTCAAAGAAACAAAAAAGTAAAAGACCTGAGGAGAGAGGGGCAGAGGCATAGGGAAAGACTGGAGAAGAAAGAACAAGACTGGTTCATTTACAGTGACATTACTAATACCAAAGTATTTAGGGGAGTATTCCAGCTGGGAGTGCAAAATATGAAAGGCTCTAGAGACACCAAAGGGACTTTTCTAGGGCAGGAAGGAAACCATTCAACAGTTGATAGAATAGGAAATCACCATTAAGAGTCAGAAACATGTGGCCAGTAGGTTATTCTGGCCCAACGCCTATATTTGGAAGGGACTGGGAGCTAGGAATGGATTTTATATGCTTAGTTGGTCAAAAGAAGAGCGGCATAGATGACTCAGTGGGTAGAGGGCCTGTTGTGCAAGCAAGAGTTCCTGAGATGAGAGCCTCAGAACCCATATAAATGTTTGTCATGGCAACACATGCCTGTAATCCCAGCACGGGGGAGGTGGAGACAGGAAGAGTCCTATTTTTTTTGATGGCTAGCTAACTTGGCCATGGTGAGCTCTAGGTTTACTGTGAAATGTTGTCACAAAAATTAGGTGGACAGTGATTGACAAAGACACTTGATGTTGACCACTAGTACGTGCACACACACACACACACACACGCACAACATGTGCATCTATATATACACACATGAGCTACATATGTATGTACATATACATATGTATACACACCAGACCCATGTAATATGCAAAAAGTTTTAAAGCAGAATAAGATTGCATGATATGTAAAAACTGTGCAATCAGATTTCACTATATACATACCAATGTTGAATTGGAACACAGCCAGTTTTTTTTTTTTGTGCATGTATCATCTGCTCACCAACAGTAACAAGATCGCATATTTGTGACAGGACCATATGGCCCATACAGCCTAAAATATTCACTGTCTGATCCATTACTGATAAGCATTCAAGTCATGGTTGAGAGGAGCGATATTGAGCATCCAGATCACATGAATGTCTGTTCACTCACTTTTCCACCTGCCACCTGCCTCGTTCAACTGTCCTAGAGCTCTGATTTTATCATCTGCAAAACGGCTGGGAAATATGTCTTGATGGGCCTATGGTGATGATTGCATATATGTCAAATACATGCAACAATGTTCCTAAATCTGTAAGCACTCACCCTTAAGCTCACACAGCTGTCTTCCTCCCAGAGAATAATCCTCTTTTGGTTTGGATGATTCTCTCTCATCTCAATTTTTCAGGAATTCTAAAATCTTCAATAGTCCACATTGTTACTACATGTAAAATACCTTCTGAAGTTATTTCATCATATTGACTTCAAAATAATTTTTAAAACATATTGAAACAAATTTTAAAAATTATTTATTTATTATTTTCAAGGAGAGAGAGAGAGAGAGAGAGAGAGAGAGAGAGAGAGAGAGAGAGAACATTCCAGTGCCTGTAGCCACTGCAAATGTAGCCACTGCAAATGAACTCCAGATGTATGTGCCACTTTGTGCATCTGGCTTTAAGTGGGTACTAGGAATTGAACTCAGTCATTAGGTTTTACAGACAAGCACCTTTACCACTTAGCTATCTCTCCTGATCAAATTTTTGACATTCTAACCTGCCTTCTCCTTCAATCTCTTTTCTCTCCAAAGAGCTAATTAGGTTCACCTTCCCATTTACAGTCATCTTCTGTATTTGTTACCTCTCTTCAACCACTGTTTTTCATCACTCTATCTCTTGTGAAATCAATCCTAAGCACTAAACATTGGCTGTCATGTCACTAGACTTTTGGACAATCTCTAGTCTTCATCAATTTCCACAGCTCATCTGCCAATTGTCTCGACCACTTCTTCCCTTTTGGTCTCTTCTCTGGGATCCACTCTGTGCATCTTTTCTTTCTACCTTCTTCCTGGCATTCCATACCACACATCCTAAAAAAATGTTCTACTCTGATGCTTTTTTCTCTCTTCCTTGCCATGGCCAGAGTACATGTGACTTAAGCTATAAATAAGCAACACATGCCCATGTGCTGTGGTGGTTTGAATGCAAAATGCCCCCTAGAGACGCATGTGTTTAAATACTTAATTCCTAGTTGGTGGCCATGTTTAGGAATATTGTGGAACCTGTGTGAGGTGGAGCCTTGTTGGAGGAACTTCATACCTGGGATACCTTGAGTGTGACAGTCCATCTCTGCTTCCTCCTTACTAATGTGATGTGAAGCCTGCTGTCATGTTTTTCCTGCCATGATGAAACATGCTCTCAAAACTGTAAGCCAAATTAAACTCTTTCTTTCTTCATGCTGCTCCTTCTTGGGGATTTTGTCCAGCAATGACAAAAGTAACTGATACAGAACTTCCCTTCTGTGGACTGTCTCCTTGACATCTCTGAAACAACTTGAGGTTCCTTACACTCAGCTAATCACTTTAAAAGTCATAAGATGGAAACTAAAACCTGAGAGCATTTCCACTTGAGCACAAAATCAACAGGCCAGAAATGGTGTTTTGGAGAGAAGATGTTGCCAGTGAGGCTTGGGGTACTCATAGTCAGTCAGCCATTCTATCCCATTGACCTTATGCAAACTGTCAAAATTCAATATGCTATTGTTGGCAATGGTATCATCTCATTTTCAGGTCTAGTATGTGCAGGAGGTAATTTAATGCATGAGGAAAAATGTTGGAAGGATAATGAGTGCTTTATGAAGTGAAAGAATGATCAATAGAGGGGCTGAGGTTCTGGAAAAGAGAACATTTTCCTCAATGTACAACTATCTGAAGTACTCCCCTTCTTCTTTGCTTTTTAGGTCTAGACATACCAGACAGGCTTGTTTTTTGTTTTTTGTTTTTTTAATTTTTCAGGCAGAATTTTTGTTCCCCAAAATAAAATACATGTTTCGCTTAGAACATTTATCTGCAGAAAATGTGTGTGAACTTAAATAAGGATTGATTCCTTTCCCAAGATTTCATAATTTGATTCAAACATGGAATATAGAAGATTTTTATTTTTATTTTTAATATTTCATTTATTTACTAGAGAAAAAGAAGGTGAATATATGTATGAGCATGCCAGGCCTCTTGCCACCGCATCTGGCTTTACATGGGAACAGGGAATTGAATCTGGACCTTTAGGCCTTGCAAGTAAGTGTCTTTAACCACTAAGCCATTGCTCCTGCCTGATTTTTACTTTTTCTAAAAAAATATATTTAATTTAATTAATTAATTAATTAATTTATTTATTTATTTATTTATTTGGGAGATAGTGAGACATAGAGAAAGATGCAGATATATAGAGAGAATGGGGTGTGCCAGGGCCTCTAGCCACTACAAACAGACTCCAGATGCATGTGCCACCTTGTGCATTTGGCTTTACATGGGTCCTGGGTAATTGAACCTGGGTCCTTCTGCTTTGCCTTAACCACTGAGAAATCTCTCCAGTCACTTGATTTTTACTTTTGAGGAATACATTATGTGGCACAAGTTTGGAAAGAATCTGTTCTCAGTTATGTATCCACAGAGCATAGGTGGTGTGGAAGAAGGATTGAATACAGGTATCTGGAATAATATTTTCAGTAAAGATATCTTTTCCATAGTTCTTGGAATTTATTTATTAGTACTCCAGTTAGTAAAGAAGCAATTATATATTTTAAAAATTATCAAATATTCAGGTGCCCATTTCTAGGTCAGTTGCCTTCACACTTCCTTCTAGGTGCTGGGTTTGGATTCCAGCACTGATATAAATAGATAAGTAAATAAATATATTAAAAAAAACTCGTTTTTCAGGTCTAAGAGTTTTCTGGTGGAGACTGGTATCATCTCAGACTATGATTTATCATGATCACTAATCTAAACTCTTTTTTTTATTTAGTTACTTTTGTTTCACCTTTAAGATTTGTTTCCCCTCAGCCCTTGTTTCCAGTCCTTCATTTTCTTACGTTTCATTCCTCTCCTATAGTAACTGGTGTTATTTAATGTGTATTCTTTCAGTTATACTTCCTTTATTTTATGAATGTGTATATAAACATGTATGTGTTGTACATGTGTGTGGGGGTACAGACTATGTGTGTGTGTGAATGGGTGTGTGCATGTGAAGGTCAGGGAACAACCTTGAGTATTATTTCAAAAGTGCTGCCTATCTGTTCTTTAAGATAAAATCTCATTGGCCTAAGTTTCCCTATTAGGCTAGACTGACTTGCTAATGGACCTCAAAATAGAAGTTATCCATATTTGCCTCCATGTTTTTATATTAAGAGATTTTATAGTTTACATATCTCCAAATTCATATCTTTGATCAATTCTTCACGTGATAAGAGGCTAGTGTGGAATTTCATTCTTTTACATGTGGATAATAAGGTGCCCCATCTCTATATTTAAATAACATTATTTTCTTACATATTAGAGGATCTTGGCATTCCTAACAAAAACAAATTGATTGTAACATTTTTTTACTTTCAGTTTTATCTTAGCAATTTATATGTTTACTTTTGTTGCCATGACTGTATTCCTGATAGTTGAAATGATTCCTAAATTGTAAAAAAAAAAAATTAATTCTAAAACTTTAACTTCTTTTTCAGGGCTGCTTTGGATATTATCTCTTCTTTCAACTAAAAAAAGATTGTCAATTTTTACAAAAAGAAGACAGGTAGGAAACTGATAGGGATTACATCGAGTTTATAGATATGTCTGGGGAGTATTTGCATGCTTTTAATATTGTCTTTTATATTTCATTGTTTTGTTTGAGACAGGATGTCAATATGTAGCCTAGAATGATCTGGAACTAGCCAGGTGGCCTAGAAGGACTTTGAACTGGTCATCTTTGCGAGTCAGTCTCCCAGGTGCTGGAGTGACAGGTGTGTACTATCATGGATTACAGTTTCCAGCCTTCTAATAATCCATGAGCATAAGAAATATTTTGTTGGATTTAAGTCACTAAAATATTTTTCCATGGGGTATGGGGCTGAGGAGGGACCCCAGTGGATTGGGGACAGGGAGAAGGGAAATGGGGGTACCTTCACAGGATTTGCTCATACAATGTACCTAATTTTTTTTTTTTTTTGGTTTTTTGAGGTAGGGTTTCACTCTAGCCCAGGCTGACCTGGAATTCACTTTGTAGTCGCAGGGTAGCCTCGAACTCATGACTATCCTCCTACCTTTGCCTCCCAAGTGCTGGGATTAAAGGCGTGCATCACCACGCCCGGCAATGTACCTAATTATTAATAAAGATATTTAATTTAATTTTTTGAATAATATGTATAGTTTAAAGTTTCATTGTACAAATATTGCACTTCTTTAATTTATTCATAAAATGTAATTATTTTATGCCATTGGAGTACAAGAACTTTGACCATATTGCATGCACTAATATATTAGTTATTGTAGGTTTTGAAGAGGAGAAAGAGACCAAGAAAAAGTTCATAGAACAAGTAGCACTGGGTTGATAGAGAGAAAGTAAAGTAGGCAGACATGAATACAAGCATGTAGGAGCAATGTTGGCTGAAGATAGACTGAAGAGTTAGAGGCAAAGGAATGAACTAGCTAAAGTAACATGATTTCATCTCTCAGACAGCAAAGGCTCCGAGTCCTGTAAACCAGAATAGACAATGTTCTTTAGGAAATGAAAATGTAGAGAGAAAGAAGGGGAAAAAAAGAAGACTGAACAACATACAGATGACAAAAACAAAATAGAAACACATTCTCCCCCCACTCACTCACATGAGCACACATGTGTAAGAATAGCACAGGGTCAAGCTGGGTTGCTCAGATGACAGTAGGTGTGGAGAGAGAAGGATGGTTGGAGACACGGGATTTGTAAAATGACTGGTCTGGTATTTGACTCTAAGCTGAACTTCTCAGCTCCTAGAATGGCAAGTACTATGGTGGCACATCCTTTCTTTCCTGGGATGAGCAGTTCCCCTCATCCAGTCTTAGTTCTCAGGTCAGACCACTGCAGAGTTGCAAACTTTGCTTTCTCTGGAGCCAAGTCAGTGGGTATGGACCCATGTAGGTTCCCTGTTATTCCTTACTGAGTAGTTCTCTTGTTGCAGTTGGCACCTTTTCTCTGGAGTCAGGAGCCTATGGTGTGTAGGTGTGGTCCCTTTCTCCTTGGCACAGTGGCAGGATGAGGTGAGGAGCAGTGTGTGTTGGGAGTCTCTTAATTTCAAATTTCTAAACCTATCATCATCTCAGCCTGTGGTCCCCTGAAACAGAAATTTTCCCAGGTTAAAGTATTTTCTTCTATGATCGGCATTTCAGCATTGCATGTTTCTTTACCATTGACTAAAATTTCAGTGTGCTTACATACCACAGTTTCTTTACCCATTCACCTGTCAACGGGCATCTAAGCTGGTTTCGTAGCTACTGCGAATGTTACATCAGTAAAGTTGAATGTGAAATAACTCTGTTGTATATTGGCTTGGAATTTTTGAGTGTCTGCCCAAAGGTAGTATCGCTGTCTTCTAATTTTAGGTTTTTTTTTTAAATACCTCTATACTAATTTCCATAGTAACTGAACAAGTTTACATTTTACCCAGCATGACATAAAGGTTCATCTTTCACTAGACCCTTGCTCTCATTTGTTATTTGTTTTCTTGATGATAGCCACTTTGACTGGTGTGAGATAAAACCTTAAGATGGTTTTCATTTGCATTTCACAAAGGATGGCAAACACTTCTCAAGTCTTTATTGGTAATTTGTATTTCTTCTTGAGAGAACTCTCTGTTCAGCTCATGAGCCAATTTACTGATTGGATGACCTGTATAGCTGAAAAGGTAGAAGAATTGATGCTAAGAAATAGGATGTCTCAAACTGGGCATGGTGGCACACGCCTTTAATCCCAGCACTCAGGAGGCAGAGGTAGGAGGATTGCTGTGAGTTCGAGGCCACCCTGAGACTACATAGTGAATTCCAGGTCAGCCTGGGCTAGAGTGAGACCCTACCTCGAAAAACAACAACAACAACAAAAAAATAGGATTCTCGAATTTACAAAGTAGAGGAACAGGTGAGGATTTAAAAAGCCAGGAGATGTCAGTAGGCAGACATTTCTTGGTACAGATCATTGAAGGAATGACCCCACCTCCTATTTTCCTGGTAACTTTAGAAATGGAAGAGACACCTCCTCTTGACCAGAGGAACAAAGCCCTCTGGTCCTGGGAAACTATAAATCACTCACCAGGTCAAGAGACCACTCTCAACTACAGACTTGCTAACGAGGTGGAGGAATAGTTATCCTGTTAATGAGATAACATATATACCACAAAGATGACCCTCCCTCACTGCAGTTGCTGACAGACCCTCACTGCTGAGCCTGGGCACCTTCCTGACTTCTACCTTTATACTTCCAGCTCCAAGCACTGATTTTTGCAATCCCATCTCTTTCTAGGGACCCTCCTACTCTCTTTGGAGCTTTTTTCTATCTTTTCTTTTAAAAAATGCTTTTGCTTTCCTCACCGCCTTGTCCTCATTCCTTCATTTCTCTTTGGCATGTGACACAGACTCAAGAGCTTTAGCCAGCAGAGTCCAGCTCATCTGGGCTGAGAGACATCCCATTGCTCTCAAAATCTGCACCAGGAGGTGGAACTTTCCACCAGGAGAAATCTTTCATATTCCCAACCAAAATTAATCAGTCCCTCCCACTCGTCTTGCTAATGGAGGTCACCATTGTTTTCCCTTTTATTCTAAAATGCCTGGAAGTTCTGCAGCCATTGGGTACTGAGACCTCAGCTGACCTGAACTATGGGAACAATTATGATCTCAGCAGATATGCCGTTTTATACTGACTCCTGCATATCCACTGTAAATGTTCAGACTCCCTCAAGAAGCATTATGTGGTTTATTGTATGTAGTCTTACCCAAAGGTCACCATACTTCATGTATGCATTACCTTTCCCTAAAAGTGTTGGCTGGAGTTTCCTGAAAGAACTGAAGATTGTAATACAAGCTTTGCAATTCACTGAGATGAAACCATGAGACACTAGTTTAAGGCTATAGTTTCTACTCGGATACATCTGGGTTGTTTTGGGAACGTCTCACTTACAGGGAACTAGAAATGATCACCAGAGATAGTTTGGCTTCCTCCCAATCGGTAACATTCCATATTCCAACTCTCAACAAACAGTAGTTCTAATCAGTCAACCAGCCGATGAAAAGTTTAATACAAGTGTGGATTTTCATGGGGTTGGGAGAGATTTCAGTTGTAAGGTGGAGTTCATTTCTCACCCATTCAGACGAGCCATGATGCCCTGTCTGTGGTCCTTCCTTCTTGGCGTTATATAAGTTATACTGCAAATGCAATAAGCCCTTGAAGAATGATCAGAGAAGCTACTGATTGAAATATTTCCACAGAAAATGCACCATTGGTAAGAGGAAATGCTAGAATTGGTGAAAAACATTGCAAAATCAGGCTCCACTCTTGGGAACATCCTCAGATCCCTTTTAAGTCAGGAGCCATGCTTTGAAAAATAGTTTGGACTTCATCTAAATCCCTCAGAGATGGAAATTTCTATTCTTCATCACTAAGAGCCGGAGGGAGAAGAGAGAAGGTCTGTGTGCAGTCATAGTTATATTTATTTCTTATACATAATGTATATTTTTTTTCTGGCAGCTTTAAAGATTTTTTTTCTTTATCATTGGTTTTCAGCAATCTGCTTATGTATTAGTGTGGTTTTCACTCTTTTGTTTAAAGTTACATTGAGATTTTTTTAGATCTATGACCTATAGTTTTCCTTAAATTTGTGAACATTTAAGGCAGAGCTTATCCAAATATCTTTTTTGTGTCCCCCGATTTTGGGGGTTTCCAATTATATTAGGCTGCTCAAAAAATAGAGGCATTTCTTTAATACTTCCAACATGTTGCTGACACTGTTATACATGGTTATATATTCTGGCTATTTTCAGGCTGAACTGAAAAAAAAGTAAACACAAGTAGTTAAGAAGAAAGGCACTTTATTAACATCAGAGTGATCATAAAGATTGAACAAAGTGTCAAAGGGGCAGCGAGCCACTCAAGTGGAGGGTACTCAGGGTCATGAGGGAGAGGTCGTGGGCTTCTCTTTATAGGAATTTTAGGGAGGATGATTTGGTTGTTAGAGATGTAATCTGGGTTGTCCTATGGTTTGATTGACAGGTTGGGTTATATAATGTTTTCTGTACTATGTATGTTCTTTCCCATGATGCATCTGATTTTAATTATAATTAAACCCAGTTATGCAGATGCATATATTGGTAACTAGGGTTTTCGCCCTAAAAGTTCACTTGGAAGAATACATTAATATGCATTCACCCCAAATCAGTCCAGGCTGAATAGCCCCTTGCTGCTCCAATCCCAAGTATATTTAAGAATATATTTCAATGATTATTGATTACAAAGAATGGTCACTAAGGGGAGGATCAACTGGATAACGTGGAGAGGTCTGTACTTGCAGCTCAGTGCAGGTGCGTCCTAGGTTAGGTGCATTGTTTAGGAGAAGGGTGTGTGTACTGCTCTAGCCAAGCAATGTCCCCAGTGAATAAACTGTTCCCTTTGCTTGGCTGCCTCAGTAACAGATGCCTGTGGCTTTTTCTCAGTGTTCCTGCAGCAGACACCAGCTGGGGGTTCTCCTGTGTTTCAGTTCTGACCCCACCTATCTGGAGATCTAGTCACATTCAGAGAATGAGGGCTCAGTCCTCAGACTGTTCGCTACCCCTTCACATGCCCTCACAAACCCGGTCATGATACTTTTGCTTCCGACCCACTGGCTATTCATTGGAGACTTCTTGCCAATGGTGAGGGGACACACATAGCTCCACACTGTCACCCTTAGCATTACAAGGAGTTCCCTAAATCTATTAGGGATTCAGGCCGACTCAGGATTCATGGCTTTGATGCAGAAAAGAATTTCAAGATTAGCCAGTATGAAGAGGAGTTGAGGTTTTATTAAAAGTATTTAATATAGACTTTAAGCAGAAGGGTTAAAGAGATAGATGAGCACTCTGGAATAAGGGGAGAGTTACAATTATGTGTCTTTTAGTTATGTACAACACTGTTTAGTTCACTTTGCTGGCTCTCAAGTAAAATCTCAAATGGTTACTATACCCCCTTTGTTAATCTTTTTGATAAGTGAGATACCTTGGAATAGAATTGTAATCTGTTAAAGTGAAACCAGAATCCTCTGGGCTTGCACAGTGTTAGAACATGACTTTTTAACTGTAAAGGCAATTTCTGGTAAAATTCCTACATAATTGTAGGTTTATGGCTGGAAAGGTTTTAAGAAAAATGATGTTAATTGAACTAGATTCCTGACTTTCATCTTGCAAGAAGCTTTAATCAGACTCCTGAGTGAGGGGCTGCTTCTCCTTCTCAGGTCTGCATCGTTCTCTGTCTTCCTATCCTGCCTTCTCTCCTACTTTAGAGTTTTTGAGGCTTAGAGAAACATGTTGGCTGGTTTATTACAGGGTAAATCACAAAGGCTACAGATAAAGAGGTGACCGTGGCAAAGACACAGGACAGTGGGTGTTTCCTGGGTGCACTTCCAGGGCCCTCCATGTGGTGAGCCATCTGAAAGCTCATCTGAACTCTTTCCTCTGTTAGTACTCAGCTGTCAGTACACAGATAAAATTGATTACATCACTGATCATCAGTGATCAACTTATCATTCCTGCTCCTCTTCATAGAGGCTATGAGGTAAAGCTGAAAGTCCCAATTCTATAATCTTGCCTTGGGCCTTCCTGCAAGCATCTCCCACCACGTGGCCACTTATGTATGGATGGCCAACCTCCATAATGGTCACCTCATTAGCATACCCCAAACCAAGTTGACCAACCATTCTTTTCTGTCTTTTCTAATATTTAATCTACTGGTAATCCTATGCAATACAATTTTAGGCTGTCCCTCAGAAAGTTTAATTTTGAACTTTTAAAAATAGTTGTTGTCTTTTGCAATGCACCTAATAATTTTTTAAGTTCCAGGTAATATAGTTTGTGTAGTTTCTATAGTCCACCCTATTGATCCTTTCACCTATGTCGTTTCTGAGTTTGTTTTTGATTTTTCTCATAATTATGGGTCACGTACCTTGATTCTGGGTTTACCTAGTGATTTATTTTTAATTAGCACTTGACATTGTAAAGTTTAGCTTGTTTGGTGCTGAAGAGTTCACATTTCTATAAATATTCCTTAGCTGTGTTCTGGGATGCAGTTTGGTTTCACCCATTCGTGTCTGACACTGAAGCTCCTTGGATAAGGCCTGGTGGCGGTTTGTCTGAATGAATTTTGCACATAGATAATATGAACTCTGAGCACTTTGCATGCTGCCTTTTAAAGCATGAGGTTTTCAGCTCAGAGAAATATGAACTATTCCCAGTAATATTTATCTAATTTGTGTGTGGGGGTGATTATTCCCTCTTCTTCAGTAGTTCCTACCACTCCATACTTAGGCATGACCTGAGCAGTAAATGACCACAGGCCTGAGTGGGACTCTGCATGTTTTTAAATCATTCACTGAGCTTTTTGCCTCCTCTGAAGTCTCCTAGCTCAAGTTCTTCAACCCAGGCATGCTTCCAGGTCTCCCCTGGGATAGAAATACCTATGTTGTGAGCTTGGTTTTGTCTCCAGGTAAAATTCGGTTCATATATTGGTTCAACTCACATATTACTCAGAAAATTACCGGACATTCCTCCCTTATTTCTGTTACCTCTGAACCCAGGACTTTGCACCCTGGACTGGATCTAGTCTCATGGCTGCTTCTGAATGAAAGAATAAAAACAAAATCTTAACATTTCTTTCCATTTTTTCCTATAGTGGAGGCTAAAAGGAATATTTAGAATAAAACAAACATTAACTTGATTGGACTTTATCTGATGTGATGAGAAGAACTGAGAAAGCTTCCTAATGGATTTAAAGTTGCAACTTTAGCTAAAGATAGCTCCTTTGAGGCCGGTGAATAGCACAGTGTTTGACTGGAAGATTAACCTGCCAGGAAATGGAGACTTAACTGTGGACACACATAGAGTCAGAAGAACAGCCAGAAGATACTGGCCACAGCCCAGACCAGGCAGGGGTTTAAGTAAAGTAGCCCAAGTGGAGATGGGGATGCTGGAAAGAAGAGTGATTGAGGCAGAGACAGGTCATCCACAAATCACAGAACTGGTGTTTGGTCAGTTTCTAGTTGTCCAAAAGGGTGATGTGCAATTAATAAAAACCAGAAATAGAGGGTGAAGAATCGTCTCCGAGAAGAGGTAAGCTACTAATAAATATATCACTCACATTTACTTTTTAGTTCTTTGAGATCAAAATAATCAAATGACATCATTTCCACCAATGAAAAGATTATAGCTTCATTTTCCCCCCATGCATATACAGTATTTTTCATTTTTTGCCTTCTTTTTCTCTAGTAGTTTGTTCTAATTAATAACTGTTTCAATTTTGTCTTTGTATCTAACTTGAAATTTTTAAATAATGCAAATCTTTGTGGTTAGTTTTTCCTCTTTCCTCAACATTGAGATCTATCAACGATAATTACTTCATTGATACTTTGTATTATTTTCCTTGGGCTAAACACACTGATTTTTTTAAAATCTTTTCCTGTAGGTGATAATGGTTTGAAACTAGTCTGAATTAACTCTGCTTTTGTCATTAGTGAGGGCCATTATAGCACTTTGAAATTCCATTTCATAAAAGAAATACTTACAAATTGATTTGCTATAGTTTCAATGGTGTTACTGAGCAGCCTGAGTACATAATGCTACATTAGGAGATCTGTGCTAGGCTGTAACCACTGCAGCTGGGAGGTCTAGGCAGGAGCTCTGTGTTCTCATTTTCCCTCTCATATCCTGCCTCTCAGTGTCAGGTCTGTTAGAGGCTCAGCTCACATTTGTCCTAGGTTTCACCAGACAAGGATGAAAGTTCCCAGTGGAAATATGAATATGGCTATAAATATACATTCAGATGAATAGTCTCAGTTGTCAGCCTCACAGGATCCAGAATCACCTAGGAAATAAAATTAATCCCAGCATTTGGGAGGCAGAGGTAGGAGGATCACTGTGCATTCAAGGCCAGGCTGAGACTACATAGTGAATTTCAGGTCAGCCTAGACTAGAGCAAGACCCTACCTCAACAAAACAAAGCAAAGCAAAACAAAACACTTCTGGGGATGTCTCTGAAGGAGTTTGGAGACTAGATTAAGTAAGGTGGGAGGATCTATCCCAACTGTGGGTGGCACTGTTCCATGAGGTGGGATTGCAGACTGAGTAACAAGGAGAAAGCAAGTTAGGCACCAGCATCCATTACTTTCTTCTGCCTGAATATGGTTGCAAAGTGTCCAGCCATCTCAAGTACCTACTGCCTCCTTGCTTTCCTCACCATGATATATAGTAACCTGAACTGAGGAAGCTTCCTCTAGAAATTGCTTTTCTTGGAGGGTATTTTGTCACAGCAATAAGGAAAGTAACTACATATCATTTTGTAAATTGCAGAATTGGAATCCAGTAAAGGAAATGAAGTTATATTGTAATTGTATTGATAATGGTAAGGAAATTGTGTTTATTAAACACCCGAGACTCACCAGAACCCAAACTCCTTTTATTGAGGAAAGAAAACATAGATCGTCTTGTTTGCATGCCTGCTAGGTCATCAAGTCCAGAGTCAGATGATCTCAAATTCATTATGATATCTACATCTGTATTTAAGTCTTTTTAGGACTAGATGAAATAAAAATGTCAAATTTTGAATCTTGTGACAAACATGGCATTCGTGTAGCAAACATGGAATCTTGAAACCTATTTTGATTTCACCTGTCTGTATAAGCAATTGTGTGTGTGTGTGTGTGTGTGTGTGTGTGTGTGTGTGTGTGTGTGTGTGTGACTATACTTGAGTGAGTATGTGGATATCTACAACTTTCTTGCTTTTTAAAAAGGGTCACTTTTTCTTTCCTTGGTCCCATCTTTCCTTCTCCCTGATATCTCTGTAATATTTGAATAAAGTGTGGTGTTTTATAAATGATCATTCTCAGTCTGAGTTACTAATTCTTTGGTTAATTAAAAAGGCAAGAACTCAGGGTCTGGGGTTTGAGAACTCTTTCTGAACCCTTCTATGACATATCAATATGTTTATATACACACATACATGTATGTGGTGTGTGTGTGTGTGTGTGTGTGTGTGTGTGTGTGTGGCCAGAAGACAACTCTCAGGAACACTGTCTACCTCTGGTGAGACAGACAGGGTGTCCTGGTGGCATGGAGCTCACAAGTTAGGCTAGTCTAGCTGACCAGTGAGCCCCTAGGGATCTGCTTGTGTCTGCCTCCCCAGTGCTGGGGTTACAGGTACAAACCACCTGGCAATCATAAGTGGATTCTAAGGATTTAGTTTAGGTCCTCAGTCTTGCAAGGTAAACACTTTACCCTCTGA
>PVHP010009844.1:0-26780 GCA_004024765.1 Zapus hudsonius | reverse complement strand
TTTAGTCAACTTCTCCTTTTCTTTTTTGGCCAGGTTCCACAAAGTATGGAGAAAAAAATTATAAAATACAATGAAAGAGAAGCATTTCCCCTTCTTCATACCTGCCACTTGCTACCCACCCTGATTGGAAGTCACAAGGAAAGAGACTTAAATGAGCTGAGGAGCTTCACTGAGCTCTCCAGAGTCAGAGGTGTGGTGGTGCATTCACATGGCTACAGAACCTGTTTTGCTAATATACCTGGGTCATAAATTACTCTGGAGGAAATCCCTTCATTATTTATGACTCGAATGTTTCTGTTCCAAAATGTGATCTATGCCATGTCCTGTTATATTATCAATTCAATTTTTCTTTCGTCATGCAAACTTCCCTAGCTGAGGCAGGCTGGTCACAGCTGAAAGTCTTCAGTGCTGTCCAGGAGCATCTCACCTCCTTCAGGTGGCAGTGCACTGGAGAATTTGAGGAGAGTCCTTCAGGGAAGATGTCTGCCAGTGACGACGAATTGATGATCACTGTCTGAACATTGAGCAGCCCTCCATCAGTTATAATGTGACCACCTTCAACACACCTTCCTTCACAGAGAGCCTTTCATACTTTAGAAAATAAATTTCAATTTGTGGGAGAGAACAAAGTCTGCCATCACAGAGTCTACCAGAGTCATATTCATTTTCTTCTGTTTTATAGTTTCTTAGCTCTGAAATCAACTTTACACAAAGCAATGATAATATTTTGGAAGGGGTCCTTTTGATTTTGCTAATATAAAAGAATGGCTTTGAGAGTGAGAGTTTGATCGCAATACGTATATACAACCAAGGTCACTTCAGTCATTCATGTGGCATTTTATCTTTACGGTGACAAGTGTTAGAGTCCTGCAGCCCTGTACTCATTGCCCTCTCCCCTGCTCCCAATGGACCAGAGTTGAGACTTCAGAGATCTCACTTCCTCAAAAGAGCTCAATGAGAATCCAGCCAACCTGGCTTCCTCCCATGCCTTCTCAGAGCTCCCAAGGCCCTTCCCTCACAGGGCAGCTTACCTTCCTTCAAAGGGGGAATGTATAATGCCTTCCTTGGGTCTCCTTTTTTTCCAAGGCCTTCTTCCTGAACTAAGGTTCTCCCCTCTACCTGTTCTATGTCTGTCTCTCCCCCCTTTGCTGCCCATAGCTCTCCTTCCTCTCCCATCTCTCCCTTCTATTTATTCTCTCCCTACTGTTCCTTTCCTTATCTATTCTCTTTTTCTCTTTCTTTCTTTCTTTTTAACTAATTAATTCTTCTTCCTCTTTTTTTCCTTCTCTCTTTTCCTGCTTTTTGGTTCACAGTCTGATTCTGCCTTCCCTGGGGCTTCTTCCTCCTTTTGCTCTGCTCCAGGTTTTCCATAGTTCACATACACCTGCCCAAGCCCACCAGTAATAAACAGAGACCACTGAATCTGCCACTGTGGCTGATCCCGACTCCTGTCGTCAACCCCTTTGTCCACCACCTAACTCTGAACCAATACAAAATCTAATTCACTGTTATAATAAAAGCTGCATGCCAGCCCCTCTAACCACAAGCTTCAATTTTATAACTATTGTCTGGATTTGCCTTTGGATTGATTAATTAGTATGTTGATATAATAATTTCCCCATTGTCTGTATATTGCTTCTATATCCCCCTAAGTGATACACCAAGGATTCGTTTGAAACTGTCTTGTGGCCACTGCCCTTACTTTTACCTTCTGCTTGCCCTAATTTTCCTTAGGAGAATTCCTTCCTTAGGGCCTGAGACACTCAGCTCAACCTGGTTCAGCATCAAAGGACACAGATAAATCATTGTTCTACACCTTCAGTCTCTTTGAACTCCAGGAACAGCAGAACTTTGAAGATGAGATCACCCCCAGATTGGGCAATAATCTATGAGGATACGACTGGGTCTTAGACCAGAGTAATCATCCTGGAGGGACCAGATTGATCCCCTGGGATAAAGACAACAATAACTCTTTGAATCACCTTGTTGAATCTTAACTGACAAAATGATAAACTGGTTAACTGTGCATACCTCTTGTCCCCTGGTCCAATTCTTCCTTTAATTAAATCCAAAGCTAACATTGGTACCCAGAACATGGATCTGAGGTCACTAGGCTCCTTCATCTGTTCCATTTCTAATGTATGTTTTATGCTTCTCACCATTTCCAATCCTTCATTTGGCATATTGGGACAGGTATGACACAGATGAACAGATGAACCTATGTTGGCTGCTAGAACTGTGACTTTGTGCTCTAAAACCCTAGTTTCAGATCTAGTTAGCTAGCTGCAGGAGATGGAAGTCCATTGCTATTCTCTCACCAAATAAGAGGAACAGACATACCTCTGAATGAGAATATTTCATCCAGCATGCAGATTTTCTGACCACTGTCTCTCTACTCCCATTTTTTTTCCCATCAAAAGTTCTTTGTGCCATGAGACCTCTGAGAAGGAGAGTCTTTTCTGTGGTATTCTGAGCTGGCTTTAAATATACTTGTCTCCTACCATCTTCTCTATCCCAAGTCTTGGTGAGCAGAATCATTCTGGTAACAAGTATCTGATGTTTTCATACTTGCACAGAAATATAGTAATGAATGAGAAGCCCAATGGGTAGGAACTGAGGGTGGGAGTGACTCATATTGCCCCTTCCCCCATTGTGGCTTCCATCAGATAGTCCCCATAGACTCCTGTGTTTTGAATTCTTGGTCTCTAGTTGTTGGCGATTTTGGGAGGTGAAGTTTTGCTGGAGGAGGTATGTTGCTGGGGTGTGAACTTTGCGGTGTTATAACCAGCTCCCCATTGCCAGAAATTGAGCATGTCCATATAGGGAATTGAGCAAGCTTTTGACTCAAAATTGAAGACAGCAAAATGCAAGCAGAGACATCAAACTGTTATCCTGCTGCTGGTTACCCAACACACACCTGGCGGCACAAGCAAGGAGTGGGTGCTTTCAGAGGAAGCCGCCTTTCTGGTTTCATTATAGAAGGACCTGATCCAGGATAGTTACTCAAAACTAAGTTCATTTCCTGTCACTTTCTAACTATGGGCAGGGAATACAAATTTGTTTTCTGTATGAATTAACATAATATCTTCAGTCAAACTAAAACTATACCCATATTTTCTCAAACAATTCTCAAGTAACTGTTTTAAAAATGTCTCTTTTGGCTGCTTGTGAGGCCACTATGTGGCTTTAAACACCATTGTTCTGAGTTTTGCTACAAAGCATGCTATTGCATAACAACCATGAACTTCAGGCTCTGCAAAGTAGATGCACCTATTTCCAATATCCCACAAGATTGATTGACTGATAGAAATCTTGGGATTGTGGAGAGATGGAATGTTACAGATTTGGACCCAAATTTTCTTAGACTATCTTTAGGGGTCTTAGTAGTTATTTGTTGCCTACTTCTGTGTCTGACTTATCTATGTGACTCAGGTGATGAGGTGAAACATTTTTGGATCAAACTTACAGACCACCAGCTTCCATCAACCCAAAGACTAAGAATGTCATCCGGTAATAATATCTGATGCGTAGAGCAGAGATTTCCCTGCTTTGCTTTAATCTGCCTAGCTGATGTTTCTACCAGTGTATTTGAAAGGTGCCTTGGCTTATGACTCTCTTCTGTTATGTACATATAAAACTGTAATGAAATTGTTAACATATTGGAACATGGAATTGTAGTAACCTAAATCTGTGTTCCTGGGCCATGGTCATTCAAACTTGGCTCCAGAATTAACTACCACTTCTCCCCTTTGAGGTGTGTATTTTGTGTAGACCCAGTAAACAGTGTATATCATTTAAAATTCCCAAATCCCAAATTTGAAATCTAGAGAAAAGATGTTTCAGAAAATAAGCACCTGCAGCTTGGGAGATTGCCTATTGGTTAAAGGCACTTGCTTGCAAAGTCTGTCAGCCTGGGTTCTGTTAGCCATTATCCATGCAAAGTCAGATGTATCTGCATCCGAAGTTCCTTGGGGTGCTCATGTACACACTCTCTTAAACAAACAAACAAACAACTAAAATATTTGAAAAAGGAATAAGCATTTACCAACTGTGCAGATGCATGTGAAACAAAGTGGACTCTTCTATGTGCTGTGTCTCCATGAAGCTCATGGTGTGTGGTGTACAAAGAAAGCCACAGAAGTAGCCTGGCCTCTGGAAAATGGGCTGATGTTATATTCCAGACAGCTGTGTCCAACAGCTGCTTATGCAGTAAGAAAGTGACAGTTACCCCCATCTAGATCTCCATATCATTGGATATATTTGTGTGTGCAGTGTGCATGTGTGTGTATGTGTGTATGTGTGTGCTGGTACATGTGAACATATATGTGAGTGATGTGGGTGCCAGAGGTTGATGTTGGTGTTTGTTTCCCTGTCACTCTCCCTCTTATTGTCTGAGTCTCTCACTGAAACTGGGAATCAGTTTGCTGGAGAAACTAGCCAGAAAGCCCTGGGGGGTTATTTTTTGTCTCTGCTTTCCTAGCATTGGGATTACAGGAACGTGCCACCACAATAGGCATTATTTTGTGTGTATTAGAATCCATATTCAGGTCCTCATGCTTGTGAAATCCTATATGGAATATTAATCAGGATTATAACTCCAGAATTCTTTAGAAATGGCCAAAACCTGGATCAGAATATGACGGTCTCAGGTGTTATTTAAGTTTATGATAGAATCAGAATAAAAGTTCAGTTCTTTTGAATGTGGAAATGAAACATATCTCTTCATAAGCAGCAGCTATGTAAATGAGCAGGTTAATTGGATTCTGAGAAACACCGTTTTCTTCCCTCAAAAATGATTCACTTAATTTTAAGCACCTGGAACATTTGTAATAATAACATGAATGTTTGGTCTACGAGATTAAAGAGGAATGAAAAGAGAACAAAGAAGCAGAGCCAATGTAGAAAGAGAAATAAATAAAGAAACCTGAAGATTAAAAAGCCTTGGGGATATTTGAATCCATACAGTAATGAAGCCTGGGAGGTAGACAAGTGACGAATAAATGATTTCATGTAATGTTCCAAGTTATAAAGGTCAAAGGGTGACAATAAATCCACATAAATATAAGGTAAAATATGCAAGGAGCTTCAGTTTATATATTTATTAAATAATCATTTATTAGGTATTCATAAGCTTTCAAGTGCTTTGGTGGTTACTGATAATATTGATGTGAGAATAGTTTGTCTTTGAGAGAGATGGAGTCTTTTGTGGCATTTGGCTAGGCACTAACCTAGAAATTAGGGTGCTGGTAGTCACACAAAGTTTACATTGTGTCAGTGGCTTCTAGGTCCTTGTCATATGAATGTTGACAAATGAAATCCAGAGATCATAGAGAGTAAGGTGTAGAAAGACTATTTTATGCTGCATAAAAGAAGGAAAGCCGGCAGAGATCCTGTAAAACAGGAGGGGCATCTCAGACATTCAAAAACAGCCTGTGACTCTGACTGGGGCCTTTCATGGGAATTTACTGGAAGGGCTGAGCTGCTCAGTTCAGACCCCGTGCGAAGTCTTCAGGTGGTTTGTAATGAGTTTCAATTCCAGATTGGATACTCCATTGTTTCCATTGTCAGATGAGCAAATCACTCACCATTTCTAAGATTTGTGTCCTTCTAGTTAACAGTGATGGGTTGGCCATTTCTAACAGAGGTGTGAAGAGTCAAAAGTTACAGTGCTTTTGGGGAAAGCTCAAATTATGTAAACAAATATGACTGGTTTTATAAAGAATTATCATTTTTACCATATTAAATGAATACATGCCGTGGCACCCATCAGTAACAACACACTTGGGCCAGGAAGACTGGGATGAGTACTAAGATATACAGGATCCCTTGCCACAAGGACTAATACAGACAGCCCACGGAGGAGGATATACAACTGATCAGGGAGGGGGAGGGGGGGAAGCGGGGAATTCGGGATAACAACGCATGGTTTGCCCATTAAATAATGTAACTCATTATGGACAATAAAAAAAAAGAGCTACAAATAATAAAAAAAATGAATACATGCCGATTCTTTATTTTGTTTGCTTTCTCATCCTATTTTCCACGTCCAATTCTGTCTCATTGGTCACTCCTTGTGGCCATGTTGACAGACTCTGCCTTCTCCATGTGAACACTGATCCTGGATTCTCTAGCTGTGAACATATGACCTCAGACTTCTATCATTGTCCTTCTCTATGTGCAGCCCTTCCATTCTCAAGCCTTTTCCTGTGCTCTGATGACTTGCACATTCAGATATTTTATCTAATCTACAAACATAGAGAGACAACAAAATAAGTCTTGTACACTTCTAATGTTCAAATGTCCATTGCCAGCACTGAGTTCCTACTTCCATCAACTGAGAAAGCTAAGCATCCTGGACTCTATTCCTTCTATTTACTTCATCACAACCTGTTTAATTATAAATTTACTGTCACATAAGATGTTTTAATTCTATATAAAGAAATGTGATGCCCTTGTGAAGTTATTTCAAATTAATTGGTAATGTCAAGTAATAAAAAGCCCTAGTATGAAATATCCAGGGTTGGTGAAGTCAGAAACAACAGTCTGCTGATATTTTCTCTGTGCTACCTTTACCACATCCACCTTGTCTCAGCCTGTTTCTGTTATAGCAGCAAGATCACCGCAGTGCCATTCCATTTCACAGACAAAATCAACAACATTCAGTGGAACAAAAAGAGCATTTCATTCAAAGCATCTCTTTAAAAAAAAAGCAGAAACACTTTCCCGGAAGCCTTCCAGTGGATCTTGCGGACATGTCATTTGCACGAATGGTATTCCACACCCATGCATAAGTCTGTCACTGGTTGGGGACTGGGACCAGGCGTAGAGGAGGGGCTGAACAAGTCACCTCAACAAGTGCTAGTCTTTGTTGCAAAATAGAGTCTTGGAAAGAACAATAGTATTTACATCACTTGGTAAGTATATCTCAAAACTGCTCATTCCTTTCATTTTCTCAAATGCTTAGGGTGCTTTATTGCTGCTTAACCAGAACAGAAGTTCTCTTGCAATGTGTCTTCAACCCAAGGTGGTCCTCTGAAAGCCATACTCCCAAGTTACACCAGCTTCACACAGTTTATGTAGCAGTGACAAAGGATGCAAGACAGGTAGTAATTCAGCATCAGGGTCCGGTTTCAGGAACAGCTTGTGGGTTTCCACCATGGTTCTAAAATGTTTATCCTTTGCAAAGCACATAGAGTAGTCCCACTCCTATCTTACACTTATGGCAGAGACACACCATGACACCTGGTGGCATTTGAAAACTGGGATGTTGCCAACATTTCCTATGCTATGCTTCTTGCCATGCACAGATAGTTGAAGTAAATAGAATTTTTAAATCAGACTCAATAAAGGGATCACAACTATAGCATAATAGAGCATAACTGAACAGTTATATGACAAGTTTCTGTCTCAAAATATTATATTTTACGAGACTCACCCTTCTTCCTGTGATGCTGTAAGATGATATGATGTCCACATATAAGATAGAGTGAGGCAAGGACATAGGCTTTATGACACAGTGTTAGATTACTTCATAAGGCTTACTTAACACAAGCTCTGTTGCTGCTGTGAGAGCTGATACCTATAGTTGTGTGAGGATGGGTGGGTAGTATACAAAATGTGAGG
Organism: Zapus hudsonius; assembly: GCA_004024765.1. Taxonomy (NCBI): domain Eukaryota; kingdom Metazoa; phylum Chordata; class Mammalia; order Rodentia; family Dipodidae; genus Zapus; species Zapus hudsonius. Next base: position 19,157 of record PVHP010009844.1, on the reverse strand, counting down.
AATCTGGACAAATGAGTGGTTCATGTATTAAGTGGATCCGAGGGGGATGACATGAGCTTGCCTCTTCATGCTCCTTAGAACAGTGTGTAACTGAAAACTTAGGCATTATATATTTTTTGAATCTTCTACTCAATACTTTTAGACCATGGTTGACCATAATATATAGATGAATCTGTGAAAAGGAAAACCATAGATAAGTAGGTATGAATACTTCTCTGTCAGGAATAAGTGACTAGCAGTCATGACCCAATTCAGTGGCATCTTCTCAAGTATAAATGCACCATGCACTCTGTACCATGTTGGGTAGAGCTGCTTGGCTGAGGAAATAGCAAGCTTACCAGATGTGGTATACAGCTGCGTGTTTCTTACTTCAGCATTACAAGTCAAATTCTCAGGTGTCCATGAGGCTAGAGCAGTGTTTCTCAACCTCAGAATTATCAGTTGATATTTTTTTCTAGAGAATTCTTTGTTGAGGGAAGGAGGTGTCTTCTCACTACGGAATGTGAGTAGTGTCTTTGGCCTCTGATCACTACATACTAGTGGAAATCACTTTGTTCCAAAAACAAAAACTTTCCCAGTCATTACAAACACATCTCTTGGGGAAAAAAAATCACATATATCTAGAACCGTTGACATATACCAAAATTATAGGTGAATTGTGAGCTTGTTCTGCGTGGCTTGGTTACATTCCTGCCCTTTGAGGAAATGCATGGTGTAATTGACTTACTTTGTTTCAGTGAAATGAGAGCAAAGGCTATGTTTCTCTGCACTGCCTATGGTTTCTAAGCACTTTCCAATACAGAGCTGCCATGAAGTCAAAGTAGCAGAAATATCATGCCTGGAGGAAAGTGGCCTTGTGTATATCTGGTCCCCCAGCAGGCACTGAATAAGTGACAGATGCATCTGCTTGTTTTGCATGTCGTTGACATTTGGATAATATTAGTTCAGTAAAGTCTTCACACAGCATCTACTCCCAAAGAACCACCATCTCTGGTTTAGACTGTATGGACATATCTAGTCCATCAATTAGTCTTCCATGTCCATACCTGGTCTCGTTCAATGCAGTGAACTATACCACCATATATGTTGTCTCAAAACATATAAATCTGATCACACCATCTTTTGGTTTATAGCCTTTCCTCTAACCTCAATCACTTTCCATTGTGTTTAGGATTTAACCTAAATTGCTAGTATAACCAATGAGACCCTTCATTATGCAGACTTCTGCATTGTTTCTTCTACAGTCTCTCTTTGGTGGTGGTCTTGTCATTCCAGATAGGCTGATTTTTTTCAGTTCTTAGGAATTGGAGACTGTCTCATCTTCACAGGTATTTAAACTGAGCATTTCTTATGCCCTTTCCTCTCTGCACCTAAACCCCGATCTTTTATTCAGTTGGAGTCAGTTTTTGCTCTTTCAAATAGGGACCTCTGGATCTTCCTAGCTGCTGCAGTTTCTCCTTGCCACAACAAACTTCCAACCAGAAGAAGCTTGCAGGGGGAAAGGGTGTATTTTGGCTTACAGACTCAAGGTGCAACTCCATGATGCAGGAAAGACATTGCAAGAGCAGATGTTAGACATAACCTCCTGGCCAGCATCAGGTGGACAACAGAAATGAGAGAGTGTGCCAAAAAACTGGAAAAGGGAAGCTGGCTATACACGCATAAGCCTGCCCCAGTAATACACCGCCTCCTGCATTCAATCCCCAAACTTCCATCAAACTGAGGCTTCAATCCCCAAACTTCCATCAGCTGGGGACCTAGCATTCAGAACACATAGGTTTATGGGGTACACCTGAATGAAACTATCCTGCTAGCCAAGCTAAAATCTGTGGTTAATAGACCTTTCTTTTTTATTAAATGTTTTATTTATTCATTTTCAAGCAGAGAGAGAGAGAGAGAGAGAGAGAGAGAGAGAGAGAGAGAGAGAGAGAGAGAGAGAGAGAGAGTGTACCAGGGCCACCACCTTGTGGGTCTGGCTTATGTGGATACTGGGGAATTGAACCTGGGCACTGGAGGCAAGTGCCTTAAAGGCTAAGCCATCTCTCCATCCCAATAGGCCTTTGTTATGAGACCATGCACCTGCAACTGTGGCACATTTTCTGTTGTAATTTTTACCTTCATTTCTAGGTGTAGTTGGCTGTTGTCTCTGCTTTCCACTAGACCATAAGAAGGTCAGGGGCAATTTCTGTTCATCATTATTTCTCTTGGCATGTCCTGTGGAGCATAACCAGTGAATTCCCATTTATAACAAGTGATTAAATGCTCTTAACTAACGGATGGTTCCACTGGTGAGAAAGAAATATCAAAGTTTCACTTAACTTTCCATAGGGTTTCTAGTTATGAAAATGGGTTGTTTTTAAAATTATAAATCTGCCACATTTTTTGACCATCCTAATGGATTTGTAGGCTATAGACATTTATGTAGAGAAATCTGAAATAATCAACTGGTACCACAAATTTCATTTATTTACATCAACAAATGAGAGATGAATCTGTTCTTCTTCTGTACTCTATTATAATTGAAGTAAAACATATAACAATTCAGGGCTGGCTGAATTATTAATAATCATTATATATAGCTGGGGAGTAGAGGGTAGGAATATATGGCCATATCTTTTTGTCTTTGCTCATTTATTTTGTTTAAAAACAACACCTCAGGTCAGATCCTTTAAACCGCAAAACCATTTTCATTCCCGCTGATCCTCATAATAACCCTGATGGAGTTAGAGCAGGGAATATTTGTTTATTGCTCTAAAGATTAACATTGGCACAGAATACTTCAGAGTTCATAAACTAAGTGAATAGTAGATCTCTATATGGCCCAGGGTTCCTGGCCCCCACCACTTAGTTTATAGGATCACTAATGTGTTTGCAGATATTTGTGGAAGGAAAAATTCATGGCAGACAAAACAGGGATAGGATCAGGAAAGTGGAAGTTAATTCATGAACACCCTGAACTTCCCAATTTTTTTTTACTAAAACAAAGCAACATAGTGAAGGAAATGACGTTGCCATACCACAGTGCAAGCAATGTTTACCCAATGTTTGATTTCCACTTGGCAAGTCTTCATTAAGTCTTAGTTTCGATATTATTATCATAATTATTTATCTAAACCCAAGGAATATATGCAGATAATATCTTCTGCTCTTCTAGTCATCATGTGTGTTGTGTCCATGAGTACCTGTGCACATGTGTGTGATGTGTGTATGTGTGTATGTGTGCACGTGTGCATTTGTGTATGGAGACCAGAGGTTGACAACAAATGTTTTCTTCAGTCACTTTCTACCTTATCTTTTGCAACAAGGTCTCTCACTGAACTTAGAGTTCGCTGATTTGGCTGCACGAGCTAACCAGTAAGCCCTAGGGATTTCTCTGTCTCTGCCTCTCCAGTGTTGGGATTAACTGCAGCATGCCACCATCCTTACCATTGATTTATGCAGATATTGGGACACCTGATTTCAGGTCCTTGTTTTTGCATAACAAGCTCTTTGTTAACTTAACCATCTTCCCAACCCTCCAGTTATATTCTTATTTAATAAATTTGCATGAAACATTCGAGAAAGCCTTGAAACAGGATAGAGAGTTAAACTTGCAGGAAGTTCCTGGCATCAAAGCACACTACCTAAGTCCTATTGCTCTGTATAAGACAGAGACTCAAGTTTGCTTTGTCTTAACGGAAGAAAAGACTTTCTAAATGCAGTTTTAGGATAGTTTATTATATATCAACATAATGTAAGTTCTTTTGTGGAAAAGCTAACTGAAGATAGAGCATGGTAGGATTCTGGTAAGAATACCTTCCATGATGGACCTAGACACTAATATATTTTCCAATGGAAATTATGACCTGATGGAATAAAGCAGAAGGTTTGAGTCAGGGTGACTTGAATTCAATGCATTGTGCTAACACTTATGGCAATGGTAAGGCAAACTTCTGAGGTCCCTGGGGCCTAAGGAACTCATCTTTAAATAGGAAAACACTGGGATAAAATGTGACAGAAAATACATAATACATGCATGGTGCTGAGGGTTATGCCTGACTCATACAAACTCCTTTGTTCACTACTGCTCCACACTGCCATAGTTATCTCGTTATCTAGGGAAGGATAAACGCAGGGAGCCAGAGGCAGGCATAGTGATGTCAAAAGGCTGTGGTCATTCTCTCAGGACTGAATTTTTGTGTGTGTGTGTGTGTGTGTGAGTTCAGCTGATGCCACGGAAAACTGCTATTCACCTCTCACGGGGTATTTGCCTACAGGGCTCCCTGTTGCTGGAATTTGAGATAAATGGGGAAGAGAAAGAATTCAAATAATAATCCAGAGGAACAAACTGGAATCAGTTAAAATAAAGACTGGGTCTGCCTTCAGGAGGAACAAATGGTAATTTTAAAGGAGTTTCAGTTACATAATCAGCCTCTGATGGTAAATATCCCTCAAGCTTTGATCTCCAAGGTGATGCTACTGGAAAGTGGTGGGAACTTTGAGAGGTAGCCTGTGTAGGAAGTCCCAGAGGCTGCTTCTTGATCTTCAGTATGTCTAAGGATCCTTCTACCTTTATCCACTTAACATAGGCACCTTCTTTAGAAGGGCTTCTCTTTCTTCTCCTTTTATCAAGTAGCCCGTCTTGTGTTTGCCTTATTCTTTATTATTATTCATTTAGTATTTAACTTTTCCATTTGCTTTGTGTCTCCAGTTATGTAGTGAGATTTTTTAATTGATGTCTTTATTGTGCAAAATTAGATACGTTGTATGAGCAAATATTATGCTGGTATCCCTATTTCCCACCTTCCTGTCCCCACTCCACTGGGTGTCCTCCTCACTGGGCATACTGGATAAGTCAACGGAGTAGAGGGTTATTAATTAATTGCTCTAGAGGTAGCCAGTTCCCACCCCCCTGACACACACTTTGTGTGTTGTTGCTGAGGGGTATAATGTCTCTGGATATTCTCCCCCACCATCACTCTTACAATTTTTCCACCCCCTCTTCTACTCAGTTCCCTGAGTCATGGTGGGTGAGTTTTAAGTCTGCTTTTTTTTTTTTTTTTGTTGAGATCTTAAGAGTCTCTAGACTTCTACTTTGGATAGTGTTGGATATCATTGGTGTCTGTCTTGTTGACCTATCCTGGGTTATCTGACTTACTGTGGTGATAGGTCTCTTGTTTATCTTGCCACTTTTTCATAGGTTTCATTTGGGGCCAATATGAGAGGCCAGTGGTGGTTTATCTCTTGTCAGGATGTCAGTCATCGTCCCATGGCTTGTTGGTGGATTTGGGTTGACCACAGCTCTCTCACTGCCTTCTGGAAAATACAAACAGGATCTCCCTTGGAGAGTGAGATTTGTGTAGGTTAAATGAGATGCACAATGCTAATTTGGCAAGATTCTATTGGGTGTATCCTCTCTGTAGCTCTCTGGTAATGGGAATTTCCCCTTGGGGCCCAGGTTTTTGGTCCCCATAAGATTTTGCCTTGGATCCCAATTCCATTTAAGGGTTCCTTGTTACTTAGTGCATCTCTTAGCCAATGTGAAAGCTGTTGATTACCCTCCTAGGTTTTGGTGCCACTATTGCACAAGTGATCTCTTCTTGACTTGCTGATCTCTATCATAAAGCAGTGTGCTCCACATTCTCATAACATCAGTCTGAAATGTATATCAGTGGTCCCTGCTTTCTCCAAATATCATTGATCAATTTCCCTTGGCTGCTCATGTAGCGCCTACCAGCACTACACATGCTACCCTCTGGGAGCTGGCTACCATTCTGGATCTCACAGGGTCTGTCAGTGTTGGGCAATGACTTTCTGTGCTTTCTTCAGCAATAGGGAATTACTTTTTGCCTGAGGTGGGTATTCAAGAGCTTTGACAGAAGTCTGTTTGTTTTGGGCACCTCATGGGTCTCTCAGATCAACAGCTCAGTGTGGAAAGTAACCAATGACTGGGATGGGGAGTTGTAGGTTTGATCAACTTTTCATGGAGTTAGGCTTCCTCCCTTTATGTTCATGGCTCCTCAGGGGATGCCCACAGCTTGGAGAGCTTAGTGTATGAAAGTAAGGATTGTATGGCTTCGATTCTTATTGGGTTAGCTTATTGTAATAATTTTAAAAAAATTATTTATTGTTAATAATTAGATACATTGTATGAAAAAAGTATTGTGATGGTAGTACCCCCATTTCCCTCCTCCTTTACCCCAACCCACTGGGGCCTTCCTCAGTGGGATTGCTGGACCAGACCATGGGGCAAGGGTTATGAATTGTACAAGAAGTAGCCAGTTTTTTTCTTTGTGTGTTTTTGATGAGCGGGGCAATGACTCTGGATATTCTACCACACCATGGCTCTTATGATCAAACATTCTCATACAACCCAAAGATATACATATTAATGTGATACTTACAAGCTAAGGAATGACAGTAGGAAAATATTTAAGCTCTTTGTCTTCCATAATTAAATCATTATGTTTCTATAAGAAGAGAAACATTTGTATGTACAGTAAAAAACAACATAATTCATAGTATATAATAGCCTCAAATCTGAGTGGAAGAGTCATTGGTGTTTCCTGAAGGAATGACTTGTGCATATTCTGTGTTCATTGCCAAGGCCACAGTAAAGTCATGTGATGCGCCGTGTGCAAGTGCTTCCAGAAACTCCTCGGATTCATTATATGCTTGATTTCTACTTCATTTTTGGTAACTGAATATTTAGAAACCTCTTACTGTTCACAAATTTTTCACGACCCCCCACCTTCAGTTATATGACCCCATGTAGGCTGGTGACCCATAATTTTCACAGCCGTGCTGCTCACATCAGGACACTTATCAGAGTCTCTGTGGCACTGTGGGTTGAGTTAGAATGAACAAATTATTGCCTACACTTTCCCTAGCTTAGGTTTATCTAGAGAACATTTTGTTTTCCCACCTTGTCAAATCATTTATATATTATCACCTATTTATTTCTTCCCAAGTGACTCTCAATGGGGTCTTAGCAGACTTCTCTCTGAGTGAGGTACACAAAGATGAGCAAAGAGGCGGCCACAGTCTGCCCATGCGTAGGGTGAGTGAAAAGGGTGTTTCTTTGAAATAATACTGAGTATTTCCATGATGCTTTTGATACCTAAGGACCAATGATTCCAATGCTTGAGGAAGCATTTCCTGTGAATGAGAAAGATGCTATTCCTATGTATGGCAGGTGAAGAAAGTAAGCTCTATAAATGGTCTATCCACTGGCCTCATATCCTAAGAAACAAGTCACAGAAGGGGAAGGAGATGGAGTTAATTTTAACTGTGCTCTTTCCTTATCCCTGGCTTTTTGTCAGAATCTCCACATGTCTTATCCCATTGAATAAACATAAAAATGTCACATACATCTTAGGCCTACTTTTCTTAAAATTGAGAACTTTAATATATAAACATAGAGCAATTTGATTTTGTTCCCATCCTTTCATCCTCCTTTGTCCTCTCCCCCACTCCCCACCCCCTGAGGGCCCTCCTCTTTCAAGGCAGTCCTTCCTCTGCTTTATTGTCTCCTCCATCTTCCATGTCAAAATGTTGATGGGTTCAGGACAGTGCAGGTCTTGTGAAGGTATCAGTAACCACTGTGGGGTCATGAATGTTCCAGTCATTCCATGTCAGGAGGCCAGTGATCTGAAGCACACCTATGGCTTTTACCTTCTCTCTGCTCTTTCTTCCTCAATGTTCCCTGAGCCTGGGAGGGTGTGGTCAGAATTTCCTTTAGTGTCAAGCTCTTGACAGGTACTTATTTTGTTGAGTTTTGAGTCTCTTCAGTGTCTACTCCCATCTCCATAGTAATGACTCTCTGGCTAGTGTTGAGAGCAGCACTCATGTTCTTTCCTTGACTACTTCTGCAGTGTTTCCTGAGTCCTAGCAGGTGTGACAGGGATCACTCACCCAGTGCCAAGTCCTGGGTTTTGTCTTCTTCTAGTCATGTTAATTAGTCTTGGATCTCCCCAGTATTTGCCATCATCACTAAAATGAAGATTCTCTATGTTTGGGTCCTGGTCCTATTTTGAAAAGATGCAGTTTAAATCCAATCTAGTTTCCTTTGTAGTTTATCAAGGTACATGTTTAGCATTCATATTTTTCACATATTTTAGGTTTAGATTAGAATTTAGCAAATCATGACACTTCATTTAATAATCCAATCAATTCTTCTGTTGATTTTGTATCATCTGAAAATAATAGTGTTTCTGAATTAAAGTAGGCCTCATATATGATGTCATCCAGATATGTACCAGACACCCTCCACAGCATTCTTGAACCAATGCAGCCAACTGCTGCCCCATCACCTCTAGGGACCAGAACCCATCACTGAGTGTCAGTCTAGAGCACGTTTCACTATGGTCATGGCTGACCTTCTTCCTGTCTTCCGATCTGAAACTTCTTCCTCTCACAGATAATAAAGAACTTACTTTAGTAAGGAATTATGTTCTAACAAACCTCATAGCATCCCCTGTTTAACTGCCTCAGAGGCCTAGAATGGGGGACAGAGAGATTTCTCGAGGGATTAGGAAAGCAACAAGTGGCTCAAAGAGCTGAATCTTTAATTTTCCATTTTGTTATTTCTATTGATTTCATGATGCTTTTTCTCCTTCTGTTTTTCTGAAGTTTTTCTGTCATCATTGTAATGAATTTTATTTTGCATTTCCACTGAGAAGCAGGCATTTGTACAAAGCAGAGCTGAGTATATATGGGCAGAATGAAGTTTCCCTAGAGAATAATCAACTGGGTTGCCAGGCTAGAGACTTAGAGAGAAATTCCTGGCCTCATTGATAGCATACAAGAAGAAAAGAATTTGAAGAAAAGGGTCAAATACCCTGTATGGCTCAGCAAACTATCCTTAGAGAAATTCATCCCCATGCAATAGAAATGCAAACATTAACTGAAGAAACGGAGAAGAACAGACACAATCCCCAGAGTGAAGCCAGATCAGAGTCACAAATCAAGGAACAGTATCAGGAATCTTTGCAAAAATGATAAACACCCAGACAGCATGAGGGGGCCAAGGGACCCTTTGCTTTTCTTTTTATTGGACACACAAGCCAGAGAGTATGCAGGTTGAAAGCTTCCCAAGAGATCAAACAAGAAATTACAGCCAGCAGAGCAACTGCTTGGGAAGGAGAAAAGAAGTTAGAGATGAACAGCAGAGGCACTGGGGCTGGGTCTCAGTTTTAACCACATGTAGTTTGTATCCAACAGCATATTCCTATAGCAGGGCCACCAATACACTTGTCCCATAAGTCTGTGGAAGGCACCTCCTGGCCTCTGTATATGATGTGACTAGTGTCCTTGGGCAGTGCTGCCAGGAGGAGAGAAATATTAATGTCACAAAGCCAGAAGCCCTGCACTGGCCTCATATCTTAAGAAACAAGTCACAGAAGGTGAAGGAGATAGAGTTAATTTTAATCTGCACTGAGTGAAGATTATTTAGATACTTCCTTATGTTTTTAAACTCCAAGGTGCTAAGAAGATATATCCTGCATAAAGAATTTGCTGAGCAAGCATGAAGACCAGACTCCAGACTCCCAACACTCATCTGTATGACAGGTGGCCTCCTATACTCTCAACATTCAGAAGATAGAGAATGGGAATCCCTGGGCAAGCTTTCTAGCTAGACTACTTGAATCAGAAAGCTCTGGACACAAGGAGCTCTTGCCTCAGTAAATAAAGAGTAGAGTAGTCTAGCAAGACTCCTGACATCAACCTCTGACCTCCACATGAACATATATGTGTATGCACATACATGTGTGTGGTAGTTTTGAATAGATGTCCCCCAATAGAATTGATTGTAATTGTGTTTATTATATTTGTAAATTGTCTTCAGCCTTCTAGCTAGAGGAAGTGTCACTTTGGCCTGACCTCCTGGGGTCTGGCACTTAGGGTATTTCTAAATTGTATGCAAAATTCTAGGGATACATATACAAAAAAGCAGCCGGAACCCAAGTCTGGCAATTCTGTTATTTTGTGAGTTGGAGTGTGCTTGCTTGAGGTGCTGGTGATGGGTTTCTTTCTCTGCTTGCTTCTGTGAAAGGGAGCCAGCCTTTTCCTTCATTTTTTTCTGAAACTTCCCCTGGATCTATTTTTTTCAATATATACTTTCCTCCCCAAAATTGTGCCTGGTTTGGAGATTCATCCCAGCGGCATGTGGCTGACTACGACAGATTTGGTACCAGAGTGTGGGGTGATTCACTGAGATGAATCTGACCATGTGGATTTTGATCTTCTGGAACTTGTGTGCTGGAGGAATGGACTTGGACTTGGTACTTGCAACTGAAGATGCCTTCCAGAGCGGTAAGCCAAATTTTATAGACTATTCTGGTGAGAATTTGGAAATGCTCAATGCAGACAAAATTTCATTTGGAGGCTTGGCTTGTGGACTTTCTAAGGGGAAGGAGAGACTGCAGAAAAATTTAATATAAGTGTGTGCCTGGGCCAAAGGGTGGATGTGTCCTATTGCCCATGCCCAGAGAGTTTGACCAAGGCTGAATTTAAGAAATGGACTGTGTGTTTGGCTTTGGATATGGGACTGAGATTTAAGATTTAAAGTTGGAAAAACCTCAAGCAAGTTTAACTTACTTTCCCAGAGACTGATTTTTGATTATGGCCCAACTGCTTTACATTGGAACAATGGAGAAATGCCTGAGGTGTTTCCACCCAGGAAGGACAGAAAGATGGACTGTGCAAACTCTTTGGAAAGGAAATTGCTGAAAGGAATCTGCTCTTCAAGGTCACGTTTATTTTGTCCCTGAATTAATAACATGGCTGTGTCCTGCATAGCTGGTATTGCTTTTGGAAGCATGAGGAATGCATGCATGGAGTGGGTTGTAAAGTGTACACGGTTCCAGGAACCACAGCTGAGATGTGGTATTTGGAACATGGCGTGAAGTCCCTGGTTGGCAAGTGAAGCCATTGGAAGGTGGACCATGGTTTGCAATGGAGACCCGAAGACATTTTGGATATACAAGGACTATGTGTGGGCTACCATGGAGTGCTGTTGGCTCAGGATGAAAGTTTTCCCAGCTACTCAGCTAAGCTGGAGGGACAAAACTGAAAAATCTGGAGACTGTCAGTCACAGGCTGTGCTATGGGACTTGAACTGCAGATGTGAATGTTTGCTGATGTTTGTTGAGTTTGCATTGGCCCAGTCTTTCCTTGTTATGCCTCATAGCAGTTGGAAATGTTTGCTCTGTGCCATTATATGTTAAAAGTTTGTAACTTATTTTGATTTTACAAAATTTAAAGTTAAAAGACAATTTTAACTTTCATATAAGACTTGGGACTTTGAAACAGCCTTAAAGTTGATAAAGACTATGAGACTTTTAAAGTTGGACTAAGCATAATATAGATAATTACAATTCTTTTGGGGGCCAGGGGTGGATTGTGGTAGTTTTGAATAGATGTCCCCCAATAGAATTTATTATAATTGTGTTTATTATAATTGTAAATTGTCTCCAGCCTTTTGACTAGAGGAAGTGTCACTTTGGCCTGACCTCCTGGGGTCTGGCCCTTAAGGTATTTCTAAATTGTATGCAAAATTCTAGGGATACATATGTAAAACAACAGTTGGAACCCAAGTCTGGCAATTCTGATATTTTGTGAGTTGGAGTGTGCTTTCTTGAGGTGCTGTTGATGGGTTTCTTTCTCTGCTTGCTTTGGTGAATGGGAGCCAGCCTTTTCCTTCATTTTTTTTGAACTTCCCCTGCATCTATTATTTTCAATAAATACTTTCTTCCTCAAAATTGTGCCTGGTTTGGAGATTCATCCCAGCGTGTGGCTGACTACGACAATGTGCACCCATGCTCATACAACCATGCACACACACCACACACATACATATGCAAAAATAATTTCAAAATATTAAAAAGTATTTTGTATTTAGTTCCATGTTTATGAGTTCAGCCAACTATTGTTACTATTTTAAGAAGTAACCATTATTTGTATTTATGTAGTACTCACATTGTAGACCTATAATATGGACTGATCACTTGACAATTTGTCTGAAACCATTATTCCCTAGGCAATCCAGAATAATAATGCTTTACATATCATTTGCATTATATTTGGAATTATTAATTAATCTGGATTTCATTTAAAATATATGGAAGGGTTGCGTAGGCTGCATGCAAACACTCTACCATTCTGTATAAGTCACTTTAATATCAATGGATATTCATATTTGTAGGAAGATTCTGGAGCCAAAATCCTGCATATATGAGGTACAGTTACCATCTATATCTTTATATCTATATCTAATCTACACACACAAACACATATATACATTATGTCCACATATATATGCACAAATATGAATTTTAGGCATACACTAGGACTTTTTATGTATATACATAGTGAAATGAGTATTATAGTCAAGAACACTTTTCTTTCTGAACATAAATGCTTTTTTAGTGAACTGTTTTCACTAGTCTTGTGTTTTGTTCCACTATAGCTTCTTCTACCACTGTTACTCATTTGCTAAGGAGTGCTGGGAGAACATGGACGTCTTTAGGCTCCAGCTAAGAAGAGGTAGAATTAGGCAAATTTGTTGTTTTGTGCATTTACTATTCAGTTATCACTTTAGTATATAGTGTAGATGGCTTCTAGAAGTGGGTGTCGTAGTCAGCCACATGCTGCTGGGATGAATCCCCTAACTAGGCACAGTTTATGGGAAGAAAAGGATTTACTGAAGCTACAGATTCAGGCGAAGTTCCATAATCGTTTAAGAGATTGCCCCCCCCCACCTTTACAGGTCCAAACAGAGAGAGAAACCCATCACAAGCACTGCACACATAACAGCAAACAGGGAGAGAGTTAAGGAGTTTTCTTTCTCCTTTATATAGCCTTAAGGTGGGGTCTTGAAACCCTATCTCAGACTTACTGGCTTCCTGAGTCTCTGGAATTTCCTTCCTGCACTGTCCTCCCAGGAAGGCATGTTCATTTCTATCTTCCCTGAGCTTCCTTACATCCTGCCTCTTACTGAGAGGGCTGCCATCCTGTGAATAACATCAAAAATCCACCCAAGATTGCTAAAAGATCAAGTTGACAACAAAATCTCACCATCACAGTGGCCCAAGCACCTACCCTACCAAGCTGACCAGCTTCAAGACACAGAACCCAAGGATTGGCACCAAGTGTCAATAAAGAAGCATGGGTAGCTAATGCAAAACAAGGCTTAATGTGGAGATGAATCCTAACCTAGGAAATTTTTTCCAAATAGATAGTGAATATAATAAGAGGGATATATTTTCCCCAAACATGAAAGCAATCTAAAAAATTTACATATTCATACCAACAACTATATCATTAAAAGATTTTTTCCGTAAGATCAAAAAATAAGAAAAAATAACTTGAATTATGTTGCTGAAAGCAATATTGAATGAAGTTTTTATTCTTTTTAGAGGTAATGATGCTACAACATTTGTGTCATATAAAAAGGCAGAGATTTTGTAGCTAATGATGAAAAAGAATATTTAATGAAGATATTAGGAAGATACATCCATTAATTAGGTGAAATGTTACGTTCTTTGGCTGGATCTTGTGATGTATATGGCATTTGTTCATTTCATAATACTTTATATTGTATTTATATATTTTTATCATTAATTTTCAATTTAATTTTTGTTTGTAACTTTGTGTTCTTTTTCTGATAGAGCTTACCTAAAATTGTTAAGATTCTGGACCCACAAATCCTACAGCTGCCCTTTTCAGCTTTTCTCAGTGTTCTCACTCTTTGGTGTTGTCTTTTACTTGATTACATGTCTTTGTTGCGTCCTGGGTGACCAGGACCAAATCTAATTGTTTCTAATATCTCCAGCACCTAATGCAATAAGACCTAGCAGTTGTTCAATATATTGCCGTTGATAAAAAAAAAATCTAATTGATGTCTATTGCAAAGAAAGTGGAGAATGGTGACAGTATTCCTCAGATAAAAACACTAAGGTAACACCAAGACCTGAAATCATGATTTTCTTCCTTGGGTAATTGAAGACTTCCTTGGGTAATTACCTTGGGTAATTGAAGACCCCTCCCCCACACACCTTCTTTACCTTTCTGAAGGGAAGCACCAGCAGCACATCTGATAACTAGGAATGAAGCAAAGAACACTACAGAATCTCTTTAAATCTGAACATTCATGTGCCTCCAGGAGACATTCCCAATGACATTTTCCCAGAAGGTGAGGTTGAGTGGGAGAAAATGTGGATTTTTATATTGGCCAACTATCTACTTTATTATTATTATTATTATTATTATTATTATTATTATTAGAAAATTTTATGGGAAAATCATGAATCATTTACCTCCTCCCTGCCCCTATTCCACTGAAGGCCCTCCTCAAATTGATCTGTAACAAAGATCCCCTTCCAGATGTGGCTATTTCCTAGTATATATCATTAAGGGTTGGACCCAGTCAGATGTTGATTTCCATTGGTAGGATAAGAATAGGAAAACTGACTGAAAGTGTTCATATTGTGATTAGGGGATTTTAGAGACAATGTATTTGATAAAAGAACAATGCTTTTGAGGAGCTTTAGCCTAATATCTTGGTTATTTTTGCTTGTTTACTTTTTGCATGTATGTATATGTGTGTTTGTGTCTACACAGGTGCACATGTGTATCAAGGCCAGAGGACAACATCAGTTGTCATCCTGAGGAACACTGTCCACTTCCTTTGAGACAGGGTTCCTCCTTTGCTTGGAGTTCACTAATTATGCTAGATTAGCTGGCCAGAAAGTCACAGGGATCCTCCTGTCTCCTTCTTTCCAGCAATGCATTTAAATCACATGCCATCATGCTAAGCAATTTATGTGGGTTCTGGGGAGTGAACTCAAGTCCTTATGCTTATAAAGTAAGACTTTATCTCCTGTTTGGGACAGATGCCTCCGGGGGCCCACGGAGGCACACCCTGGATTAGGTTTAGGATGGTACCTGGCAGTTTACCAAAACGGGCTTCGCTTGTAAACAAGTTTCAGGAGGCAGTCCTGATTGGCTATTGCACATCATGCTCGCAGCGTGCACAGATTTCTATCATAGACTGATCATGTATCTGCCATGTGAACAGCTCCCTGATCCAAGGAGCTCTATATATTCTGTTGCATTTTGGCAATAAAACAGGCAACATTCTTCCACCCATAAGTGGCGGGTGTGTTATCATTGCCTCCGCGGGCGGTGGGCAGTGAGAATCTCCCTAGCCTGGAAGCTTAATTCTTGTCTACCATAGACCTTTGGACAACTCCTAGGTCTTCAATTCTAATCTGTAACAAATTGAAAGTGATATCTCTGCCTGTCAATTAGATAACTATTCCATGAAAGCATTTTCTGAAGGACCTGGTATACAGTCAGCTCCAGTAAATTTTAGTCATTTTTATACATTGAACTAGAATTATGAGAGGATGACTGTATACAGGAAGAATGGAAGAAGCCAAATAGAGAAAGAAACACTTGAGAGTGTTGCTTTGCTTTAGAGGTTAGAGATGGAGGACAATAGTGAAGCAAAACCTAAGCCTAGGCATAGAGGATATCACAGAGATTTGAGAGACAGGCGAGAGGTTGAGGCAGATCCAGTAGAAAATAACAGGCTTAAAGAAAAGACCATGAAGGGGATGGAGAGATGGCTCAGAGGTTAAGGTGCTTGCCTGCAAAGCCTAACTTCCTGGGTACCCAGGTAAAGCCAGGTGCACAAAGTGGCACATGCATCTAGAGTGTGTTTGCAGTAGCTGGAGGCCCTGGTATTTCCATTCTTTTTCTCTCTCTGTCTCTCTCTGTTTTCAAATAAATAAATATTTTTTAAAGAAAATACCATTAAACAATGTGCAGTCTTCCCTACACGTTCTCAAGAAATTATTTCCAGGAACAACTTGCAGATTCCGAAGCCTGAGTATACTCAATTCCTGTATAGACAATGGTGTAGTGTTTGTGTACAGCCCGTATGGTCCCCATGCATCCTTTCTATGCTTGCTGTCCATGAAGGCTCTAATTAAGAGTCTCTAATTTTCATGTCTATGATTAAGAGTTTGTGCATTTCTACTTATAGAATAGATTACTTGTAACACCTAATGCAATGTGAATGCTCTATACATTTCATTGTTACCCTGTATTGTTTGGGGAATAATGAGAATAAGAGCAAATATAAAGACAATGTTTTTCAAATATTTTTTAATCCTTGGTTGGGAGAGTCCACTCATACAGAATTTGCCTATATGAATTGAGAGCTGGCTGCATTTAGCTATAAATGACAAAATTAATAGCTTTACCTCCTCTGGAAGAGGAAGTAGTTTTTTTTTTTTGCTTGAATTAATCTTGATTGCATGAATGGCATTTAGATTAATATTAATCACATAATAGGTGGCCAGCCAACACTGCTCTTCCTCCCAACACAGATTTCCCCTCAAGAGCATGGCTTTGCTAGAAGATGGAAGGAAATGCAAAGCGGTAACACTATAAGAAGAATGGGTTAGAGTTTTGAGCAGTTGCAGTCAGCTTTCTAGTTGCTGCGCAGAGAGAACCCAAGCAAAAGCAGCTTGTAGAGGAATGGGTTTATTTGGCTTACGGACTCGAGGGGAGACTCCATTCTGGCAGGGAAAACGATAGCATGAGCAGAGGGCTGGACATCACCTCTGCCACAGCACTGCAAACAGCAGCAGGAAGGTGTGCCAAATACTGGCAAGGGGGAGCTGGCTTATAACCCCCATAAGCCCGCCCCAACAACACAGCTTGAGTGAGATTCTAGTTCCCAAATTGCCATCAGCTGAGGATTGATCTATCAGAACACATTCATTTGTTTGTGGGGGACACCTGGATCAAACCATGACAGTCCGCCCCTGGCCCCCACTAACTAATAATCATACAAGATATAAACACAATTTGTTCAGCTCAACTCTTAAGTCCCCACAGCTTTCAACTGAGCCATAATACCAAAAATAATAATAACCGTAATGGCACAGAACATTCACAATGCAAAACATGAGGCGCAGCAAAAAGCAGATTGACCAATACAAGATTTAAAACAAACAGGGCACCATCAATCTCTAACTCCAAGTTCAATGATTCTAACCAATAACACAAGTCTCTTGGAGAATGAATTCCGCCCCTCCAGCTCTGCTACTCACAGTCCAGGAAAATGTCATCTGGTGCTGGCAGCTCGCCTTGGCACCCATCCATAGTCCTGGAATTCTTTGGGTCTCCATTGCAACCCACAGTTCATCCTCATGGCTCCATCCGGCTCCATGCAGGCAACCTTGCACACCTGCTTCACATGCCGATGGCCATTTTTCAAAAACACAACTGTGTTGCAAATCCAATGACCCTCTCTTTCTAACCAATCTCCATTCCACAGAACCAGGTGGGCTACCAACTTGTTAATCCAGGGGGGATCAAAGCATTCAGGCCCCTTACTTCAAAGAGTCCACATGCTTCCTGTTGTTCTAATGCAGACCAGCTGGCCCAATCTCAGTGGTTGTAATCTCTCAAACGATTGCAGGTGAACGGGCAGCAGTTTCGACCCAAAGATCTTTCTGTGCCATCTCCATCTGCTCACACCAGTCCATCTTTACGTAACACAACCCTGCACAGGTTCCCAGGACACAGGCAGACAGAATGCAGCAAGCCTCTCACGCAAACTGCTTCTGGCACAGTCCTGACCAAGTTCTTTCTCACCCTCGTAAGCCAGACCTCACAGTCCATAGTTCTCATTACATTCAGGCCTTTAAACTCTGACCAGAATGATCCAATACGTTTTACTTACAGCACTGCAAGGCACCTCTTAGGACAAGCTTTCCAATCTGTCCACATTCCTTCTGCAGATCACTTCCAGAAGCCCAAAGCCACAAGATCAGGGTTCTAGCAGCAACAGATGACCCCACATCCTTGTACCAAAACTGTTGGGGTCAGCTTTCTAGTTGCTGCACAGAAAAAACCCAAACAAAAGTGGCTTATGGAGGAATGGATCTTCCTCCCAACACAGATTTCCCCTCAAGAGCATGGCTTTGCTAGAAGATGGAAGGAAATGCAAAGCGGTAACACTATAAGAAGGATGGGTTAGAGTTTTGAGCCAGCATATCAGGTAAGGCAAATGATTTAAACATATACCTTTCCCATTTGAGGTGGGTTAGTATTGGAACTGACTGTGTGGACTGAAGTAGACAGACTGGGACAAAGTTTCCAAAGTGGAAGCAGGTGAGGCAAGGTCCTGGATTACGATTCTCCTCACCTTCCTCCTCATTAGCAGTGGTCTTTTGTAACTATCCAGGGATAGGATGAGGCATTTGGCTCTGTCCCACATAGGCTCATTTCTGAATGAGGACTTCAAGGAATAGTCTTTGATTGTGATGTGCCTTAATGAATTTTGCATTGGGCCAAGCATCTCTTTTCACCCATCATTCCTTCCCTTTGATGGTGGCGGCTCACCCATTTACCAGCATTATGGCAATTTTCTCCTCCCTGGAAATCTCCCTTAAGTGTCTACTTAGGAAGCTCTTTACTTGATGTGGTTGACATGTTAATAGGAATTGCTCTGGGTTCTCCACAGTAGTGAGCACTGAGAGATGAAGAAAACACGAACAAAGCCGGCACGGAGCTACCTGTATCTGAAGTCCCACTGTTGATGCTAAGTGGAAGGCAAAAAGGACTCAGAGAAATAACGAAAAGGGTTTGGAAGCAAGTTGCACACATGTTAGAAGTGAAGAGGCTGGATTAGCTGGCTGCTTCACATAAAGGCAGTGGTTAGATCTATGGAGGAGTGGTTGGCTCAGATTTGAGTCCTTGAAGGCTCTAATTAAGAGCCTCTAATTTTTGTGTCTCTGATTAAGAGTTTGTGCATTTCTACATTTACATGAGGTTGAAGATACGTCCTTAATTTGATTCATGCTAAATAATTTGCTCTTAAGCAAGGGATAGGTGGTATAAGTAATGTAAAGGGATTTACAGCAAAATAAGAGAACTATTTTAGACACAACCTGATAGATAATGGAATGTTACCAAGGTAACAGAACAAATCAAGGTCATTCTGGATTACTATGAGATCCAGGTCACTTTGATTTGGGCTGGTCCAGAGAAGGACAGAAAGAGGAAACTAATGGAAGGGTTGTATTTATTCATTTTTACAAAAATTTGCAACTATTTTCCCTCCATGTCTCTGTGGTTTAGGAACAAAAACAACTGCC
>PVHP010009843.1:0-49366 GCA_004024765.1 Zapus hudsonius | reverse complement strand
TTCTACCCAAAATGTTTAGAAAAGAGAATTATTAACCAGGAGTCATGAAGTTAAATCTTGAAAGAAGGCCCAAGTCTTTGATTGGTCAGAGGAAATGGAGCTTCCAGCAAGCCCTGACCATCAGAGCCCAGTGAAAGGGCTGATGAGCTGCTGGGAGACGAAATCTAATCAGTCCTATGTGAAGCATGAAGAAGTCTGTCACTGCGGCCTTGTGGCCAGGAACACAGACTTAGGGGCCATTTCTTCAAACATTCCCATACGTGACCCCACCACACGCACCTCTCATTAATTCTCCTTGTCCTAATGTGAAAAATACTTTCCTAGCAGAAGAGTGACCTAGTCCCATTCATAAGCCAGCCACAAATCAGTCAGAAATCCCTAAACGCCATGAAGAGACGGCTCAATTTGTAGCAGCGCTGAGCTTCAAGTGTTTCAGAATTTATATCTAAAATCCACTCTCACACTTCTCCTGAAACACCCTCTGCCCTTCGCTCCCAATCCCAGCTGCAATCAAAGGGACGATAAATCACGGAGCACAGACCCCAATCACATCCCCGAGCGCCCAAAGTCGGGCCACTTGCTCCTTGCATGAGCTCATCGTGCCCTAGAACAGGTTATAAAAACCGTTCTCATCTCCAGATCACCCTCTCTCACACGGAGACTCATTGCCTGCCCAAGTGAACCAGGCAAGCATGTCGCAAAGTTCCTCAGCACCTTCTTTTACCCTTACCTGGAGACCCCGCCCTCGGGTCCATAGGCACATGCTGCAGCAGACCCTCAACTAACACACTCCACGTTGGTGCCAAAGACCCCAGGACATTCTGGGTCCCAGCCAACAGCAAGCTCACACAGGCCTTTTATTGCAGAAAGTTTTCCTTGAGGCACATACATTTCACACGTGTGTGTGTGTGTGTGTGTGTGTGTGTGTGTGTGTGTGTGTGTGTGTGTGTGTAGGGGAGTGAAGTGGTTTGTGTGATGTGTGATATATGCACTTCCATGTACAGATGTGCATACCTCATGCAAGTGCATATGGAGGCCATAGGACAACATCTGGTGTCCTCATCACTCATGTGTGTATTTCCTTGAGTCAGGGTCTCTCCCTCGGCCTGGAACTGCTGTCCATTACAGACTTCAAGTGATTCTCTGGTCTCTGCCTTCCCCACCCCCAAGCCCATGGGCTGGGGTTACAGATGTGTGTGGTCACACCCAGCCTTTTAAACGAGTTCTGGGAAGTTGAAGTGAATCAGCAGCACTCTTAAGGAATGAGCTATCTCCCCCGTCCAGCACATACATCTCGGATTACCAAAACAGTATTCTCTCTGCTTTACCAAGGAAGAATATATTTTAACTCAGTGATAGAGTGCTTGCCTAACATGTTTATGGTTCTAAGTTTAATCCTCAACACTGCAAAAAATAATAATAAAATAAAAGACAGTTCTGGAACTGGCTGTGCTGCGGATGGGAAGGCAGAAACCCTTCAGGAAATGAGTTTAAAAAAAAAAAGACATTTCTTTCAGCTATTTCAGGGAGAATGTTTTAAAGAATCCAAGAACTGTGAGAAAGCCTTGCCGCCCAGCAGTGGGACAGCTCAGGATTGCCTGGACAATTCTGATGTCGTCCATTGCCTTGTCCATCCAGAGAGGGAGCAGAGGCGTCTTGGTCTAGTACAGTAGCAGAGCTTGTGACACATCCAGTGAGTGAGCCTCCAGAGAAAGGGTGCTTTCAGATTGACACTGATCTGTCCTGTTCAAGGGATGCCATCAATGACCCCAAAGTTCGGCTGAAGCTTCAAGGGTCATATTATTATGCTCAGCTCCTTGCCAGGTAGATGTAGCTTGCGAGTGTCAGACCTCCCAAGCCAGTCACCCTGATAAAAATGATATATCCAGGGAAGATGTAACACAAGAAGACAAAAAAAAAAATCAAAAGCTTCCAGGCTGGGAAATGGCTCAGTTGGTAAAGTGCTCACTGTGCAAGAAACATAAGGACCTGAGCTCAGATTCCCAATATGAAGTCTTGTGCCTGCAATCACTGCACTGGTGAGTGAAGACGGGGGATACCTGGCTAGCTAGTTCAGTTGAGTGAGCCAGCTCCAGGTTCAGTGAGAGACCTCGATTCAAAAACTAAGGTGGAAAGCAATTAAGGAAGGGACCCTACTCACATCAAGACCTTCCAAGATGTATAAGGGAGACTTCAAAGGTCAAATATGTTCTTCCATCTTTCAATGACAGCCACCAAGGGAGCAGGAAAAACAGGCCATCAAAATCTGAAAAGGAAAGATTTTCAAAAGTTGCTCTACCTTTATTGTGCTTTAGAAAAAGTCCTCTGAGATTTGGCTGGCAGAGCCAGCTGCCCTTGAAGGAGAGGCAGAAATCCAGATGAGGCTATGATCCAGGAAGCACGAGGCAAGACATGATGCCCAGAGCCCGCTGAGGAATAAGCTGCCGCCACAGGCTGATGCAGTGTCTCCAAAGATAAAGGTGAGGTGCGCTTTTAAGGAGAAAAGGCGCTCGTGGCAATTGCCAAGTGCTCCTTCAAAACTGTAATCTCTGAAAGATGTTAAAATGGATTCCTCACAATTCCATTTGGACTCCCCTGTTACAAGATGTGGCGAAAAGAAGCCACCAGCAAGGTTTTATGAAAACACGCTGTTATCAACCCACCCTCATTTGGCTGTGTGCTTGAGGGGCAGGCAGGTGCTAAAAGCAATAGATGATATCTCTGCAAACTTCCTGCTAGGCTCTGGGTTCTCTCATTGCCACCAGCAACCTAAGGAATTGGCCTTGAAATGACATACTTAGAGAGGGATGGCTGAAGAGGGTGGGAAGCCCAGCTTTGGGGATGAAGGGAACAGACAAAGGACAGATAGCCAGGAGAGAGGTGAGGTCAGCCCCAGTCTGTCCTGATTCAGAGTCAGGCAAACAGTGACCCAGCTGGGAGGACCTAGGAATTCTAGGTGTTGCCTGCTGGATGCCACAGAATAAGGCCAGAATGTAGCTTAGTTGGCAGAGTGCCTGTCTAGCCCGCACAAAGCCCTGCCCTTGAATAAGCTGGGCATGGTGGCTCACACCTGTAATGCCAGTCCTCAGGGAGGTGGGACGATAGGATCAGAAGTTCAAGTACCTCCTTGGCTGCAAGGCACGTTCAAAGCCAGCTGGGCTACACAAAACTGATTCATATAAGGAAGTAGCTCTATTTGGTGTCCTGGTTTGTCTTCCTTTATCTCTTGCTCCTCACTGCTTCCCCTGTGCAGGTGTGAAAATGCTCTGGCCAAAGTCGGTGCTGAGACGAGACAAAGCCGGTCAGTCTTCTAGTTAACATCGAGGGTCCGACACCTCACAGTGCCTTTGGGACCTGTTTGACTTGTGATTGCTTTCTGATGTCTAACTAATAAATTTTTAAAATTCCTCTCTAAGTTGCTAACCCTGAGTAAGATTTATTAGTGCAGAAAGCTAAATAAACTCAAGAGTGAATCAAAAGTGACATACATTTTTATGATTATTAAGCCTTTACTGACCATTTCTCGTGGTCTGCTGGGGATGATGCCAGCTCGCACCTGTATGAGCCTAAACCTTCCCATGCTCCCTCTTCCTGACATAAGGGCCCCAGGCTGGGTGACAAATCACATGCTCACACTCGCCATAAGTGAAAGCTCCCCTCCCTCCCTCCTCTCCAGCTTTGCCTGTCCTGATAACCTCCTGCCATCACCCATTAACAATGTACTGTTTGTGTCACTTACTTCCAAAAGGGTTTAAAACGGAATACAATGCATTCATTCGACAAACATTTGCTGGGAGCTTAAAAGTTTCCCTGGCGCAGCATGGTGGCCAGGGCCTGCAATGCCAGCACTCAGAAGGCTAAGGCGGAAGGATACCAAGCTCAGAGTTGACTCACAGCCCAAGCTGGGGTATTCGAGTTTCACATTTCTGTGATCTGAGCACCCTGACACCGATGGAGACATGGGAGGTAGGCAGGAGAATTTCTCAGATCTCAGTGAGTGTAGCACAGAACAGCAGCAGAGCAGACACCCAGAGCTAGGAATCCCGCCTCCAATCAGGTGGAAAGGCATCGATGTGGCACACATGCATCTAGACTCGCACGGACAAATAACTAATGAAATAATAATAATAATGCCCATAAGTATTACCTGAGTTTATACGCATGTATAAAATTCTCCAAATAAAAGTCTAAAATGCAGCGAGGAGGCACAGGTCTCTAATCCCAGCACTTGAGAGGCAGAGGTAGGAGAATCACTGTGAGTTCAAGGCCAGTCTGGGACAGAGTGCCTTCCAGGTCAGCCAGGGCTAGAGTGAGACCCGATGTCAAAAGATCAAAACAACAGATGCATGGTGCACAGTGGTTCCACTGACACCATTCAGGAGCAGATTCACCAACACCAAGGCAGCAGTGGAAGAGGGAGAGGCAGGAAGTCGAGATCTCAAGTTTTGTCCTCTCAAGTGGAAAAAAAAGCCATGGAGAATTCTGTGTGGAGCAGCGCTATGCCCTGATGTGTTTAAGGGATCTTCTAGCTGCGAGGTGCAGAGCGGATGCAGAGGATCAAAGACCAGTAAAGAATCTTGTGAAAATTTCCATACGAGAGGAGTTGGTAAGAAATGGTCTGTTGTAGTTAGCCACACGCCCCTGGGATGAATCTCTAAACCAGGCACTGTTTGGGGAGGAAAGTATTTATTAAAGTAACAGATCCAGGGGACGTTTAATAATGAAGAAAAAGGCTGCCCCCGTTCACAGGTCCAAGCAGAGAAAGACCCAGCACCAGCAGCTCCAAAAGCAAGCTAGCACACTCTAACTAGCAAACAGTAGGCCTGTCAGGCTGCTCTTTGCAGGTGTATAGCTGGAATTTTACATCCACGGAATCACCTTAGGGCTGGAGCCTAAGATCCGGCCTAGGTGACACCTCCTCCAGCCAGGCAGCTGGAGACAAACTTTTACACTTTTGAATCTATTGGGGGTCATTCAGTCAAACCACCACATGGTCAGATTCTGGATGTGTGTTGTTGTTGGGCAGCCTACATGATGGAGGGATGAGAAGAGGGTCCAAGAGGACTCCGGGACAGAGACCGAGGGAAGGGCAGGCCTTTTGCATGGGCCAACTTGAATGGGATTTGCTTTGGGGCAGGCAGAGAGATGTCAAATCAAGTAGGTGGTCAGATGGAAGTCTGGAGTTATTGTAGCTCCTTAACTAAAGGACATGGAATGGGAAGGGAGGCAATGTCTTTAACAGATAGTTATGACAAAATTAAAGAGACCTTTATTTTATGAACCTTTCTTACCAGCCTACAATAAAATGAATACTTTTCCCCATAATTGAGCAAAGGCATTTCTTGAGGCAGCCAAGTATGGGGTGGGCCATGGCTGAAAAGATACTGCCCTTAGAAAGCTAAGAAGACAGAGCACTGGACCTGGAGTGGCGGCAGCTCACATGGACTTTGGGCTGTGGCTCGCCATGATGATCGAATGCATTCTCTGGGGGCAGATGGTCAGGTACCAGCTGGCATTTCAGTACACAAGGAGAAGCCTCACCCAGCTCAACGACTAAATCATCCTTACCTGAGCATCGGCTGGGATGCATCGGAGTTTCGCTATAGAAAGAGCGCCGGCCAGTTGTGGTGGCACATGCCGGGTGACAATTGCTGAAGAGGATGAAGAAGGAAGGTCACAAGTTCGAGGCCAGCCTGGGACATACCTTTAAAAATCAATCAATCAAAAGAGCCACGGGTCTTGTTGAAACCCTTAAATTATAAGCTGATGCTCAGCAGCAATTTGGTAGATTTGGTATTTTACTAGAAAGAGGCCTCCCTGGGCAAGATAAAAGCTAAATCCTTCCCTAGCCAAGGAGTCCAAGTCTCACCCATGAAAATAAATGTGTGTAGCTGTCAGAAATGTAGTAGTATTATAGCAAAATGAGCCTGAGCTCACTGTCCCCTCCGTATTCATTGTTACATTCTGCAGACATTTGTTTGTCCCATTTGGCCAGTCACATAGTGTGAGGTGAGAAAATACCAGAGCTTTGAAGTCCTGTGAGACAAAAGAAGGATTTGCTTTAACTGTGATAAGGAAGTTAGGAAAAGATGAGGCCAGAGGATATCTGGGGAGGATTATCTGAACTTCCTGCAACTCATTGTAAATGTATGAGTTGCTAGGTGCTTGTAATTAACATGTCCAATGTCTCTGTGCCCTACTATAAAATCTCTTTGTTAACGGGGTTCTGGGCCAAATGCTTCATCTATGCTTGCAAGGCCTGCCCAGGCGAAAAAGGAAACTCCTCTCTCCTCTTGCTGAAAAACGACTCTGTCCTTTGTCACTGGGTAGTTCTACAACAGTGGAACTATCAGATAACATATCAGCAACATAATGGGGAAACACAACACTGCTCAGTTTGTCATCGAGACTGTAAAATCACCTTTTAAAACAACTTGAAACGAGGAACTTTGTCTTCCCTAGTCTGTATCCTCACCACTCACTAGAACAACCCTAGCACATAGTAGGTGCTCAATAAAATCCCACACAAGAAATGAATACAATCATCATTAAAAAAGTAAAGAGCAGAACCCATGGGCACCATCTTGGGGAAGATCTTTCTAAATTACACCATCCCAGATCCAAATCAACAGGCTGGAAATGAACTGAAATTCCTGACAAGAGCTAGGGCTAAGGGAACTGCTGTGAATAATAGGTTAGGAAACTCGTCCTGAAGTCGTTTGTAAACTTTTGACTTAGATTTGGGTCAACGGAGATGATAGGATGACAGTTCAGGCAGCTCCATAGACACCCTCCCCTTGAGTGGGAGGTCTCCAGCCAGAGCTCAAACCTAGATGCAAAAACTGATTGGTCAGGTATAGACCAATCAGCTGTCTCTCTGACTTACCTGGTGGAAGTTTTCAAAATCTTCCCTAGAACAAAGGCCAGTCTCTTCCACATGGCATCCTAGAAGGAGGACTTCCGTTTCCAGGTAAGGCCCCTCACCTTTTGAGAGGGGCTTACCTGGAAGTCATTGCTCTGGAGCAGCAGCTGCAGGGGAGGGGGCTCAGGATTCTTTCCCACATAAACCTTTCCCTCTCATGATGGGGGCCCTCTGATACCTTTGCTTCTTCTGCTTGTTCGACTGAGCAGCACAGATTTTATTACAATCTCTCCCCATGTGTTCTCCCCACACTGGTGGCTGGAGAACTCTGTAACTCCCCATGTTCCCTTAAATAATAAAGTCTCCCACCATACCTTACTATCTTGTTGTCTATGATTTTAATTCTTTAACTTTGTAGACAAGAACTCGGGTACTCCTTAAATTTGGGGGTGCATTGGATTTTTGCTGGGCGTTATCTAAATTCTAATCCTCAACCCACCCGGCTACAATAGGGCGACAGAAGTTCTCTCGTGTCAGCCCTCACTGTCCCTGGGATCACTGAGAGCACAGACCTCAGAGGCAGCCTATCACTTCCCCTTCTGTCCCAGCAACACTTGCACCTGCCTGGTCCAGGGTCTTCCTTGGTGCTCCCCGAGATCCGTGAGAGATGCTCCAAGGGTCTCAGAACACTTGACGCACCCTCTGTCTTCCTGCTGCAACAATATTGGTCCCCAAACCTCGTGATGCTGATTTGAACTTGGTCTCTCTTCTGTTTTAATTTAATCTTCCTATCCCCCAGGGGAGGGGCAGAAATGGTCACTTGGTCCCCTTCCACTTACCGATCTGGTGGGATCACGGGGGAGTACCGTGTCCTCTGCTGGGGTCTTTCCTAGCCTTTCTCAAGAGTCTGTCCCAGAGGCAGAAAGAAGGGAACCAGGAACGCAGAAGTGTGGAGGGTGCTGATGGCTGAGCATATCAGGAGCTCATACAATTTGGTGGACTCTCTTCCAGACAATAACGAGTGTAGTTACTTTTGTTAACAATGGATGCTTCAAAGACCCAGACCAGAAAGCCCATTCAGAGGCCAGTGTGTGAATCTCTCTGACCCAGTCCAGGCCAAGCATAAAGTTTCCTTCCAGGCAGAGATGATCCAGGGACAGCACTCAAAAGGTCAAAAGGACTGACCCCTAGCCATTTAGGAACCTTGGACCTGGGGACCAGCTCCAAGAAGCCCCTCCAGAGCGCTCTGAGAGCCACGAGCCGCATCCTTCATCCGAGCCCCCCTCAAAGCTCAGTCCTGGGCCCCAGGAGTCTAGAACTGGCAATCCGATGCACACGGCTGAGACTTCCACCTGGACCCTCCCCGGAGGGTCCTCGGGGGCTCCATCGGGCCGGGAATGGGACCTCAAGGCAGCACAGAGGCCTAGAACCCCGCGACTGGGGCCCATGGTAACCGGGAGCCAAGCAGAGGCTGGACTCCGAGTGCCGTGGACGCTCGCGGGCCAGGTAAGCTCTGCATCATCACTGGGCGGCCGGCGGGCAAGGGGGCCGAGTCCAAGGTCAGCCAGAGGCCCCCGGTTCTCCTTCCCTCCGCCCTGTCACTGTCCCCTCTAGGATTCTTGTGCAGATAGATCAGGACCTGGTCCCCTCCACCCCACAGAACCTGCGGCCCTGAGCTTAGAGGAAAAGTGTAAGTGTGTCTCCGTCAGGCAGGAAAAATAAATGAATAAATAAGTCATCTGAAATTCCAGTCTTGTCCAGACCTACTGCTCTGACAAAACTACAAGTCATTTTTCCGGAGGTCCCTCCTTCTCCCAGCACGGGAACTTGAGAGGGAACATAGTCCTCCCTAGCCTCCCAGGGATGGGGGAACCGCACCTCATGTTGGTGTTTCGCAGTCTCTTGTCCTCCTTGAGAGTTCAGATTTCAAATCGAACTTGAGATGCCATTTATATTTTAAAAACTGGCCATAGGAAGTTGTGTTTTAACAAGGGCACTAGGCTCCGTACTCCTAAAGGCTGAGGTGATTGGTCCCAGGGGTGTCAGCAGCACTGTGAGAAGTCATTGTTTGTCCCTGGCATGTTTTAGCCCAAGTATGGCACCATGGAACTCAGAAGAGTACGTGTGATTTGTTCACTGGCTTCAGCCAAGAGTCCTGCTTGTGAACCAAACACCTTCATTGGAGGCCAGCGGAGCCTGCTCGGATTCACTCCAGCTAGCATTTCTGAACATCTGCTGGCAGAATCCCAGTGACACCCAAGAACTGGCAGAAATATGTACTGCGTCTTCCAGAAAATGAGACAGGACATGTGCTGGAGTAGAAAGCCTGGAAGACCAGGTGCAGGGGTGCAGGTGCAGGAGGGAGACAGTGGAAGCCATTGCTCTGGAGCAGCAGCTGCAGGTGATCCCTTTGCAAGCGTGAGCACAAAAGGCCTGATGCTATAGTGACCTTCTCACTGCTGGGATACAGCACCCAACCAAAAGCAGCTGATGGAAGGAAACTATTTATTTTGGTTTACAGTCCCAAAGGAAAGTTTAATGATGGCAGGAGACACGAGCAGGGGCTGGACAACACCTCCACCACAGCAGATGGAAAACAGCAGTAGGAAAGTGAGCCGAGCTAATATTGGCAAGCGAGGGCTAATAAACCCCAAGCAACTCCCAGCAACACACCTCCTCCTGCAAAGCTCCACTTCCCAAACTGCCATCAGCTGGGGATCAGGCATTCAGAACACATGAGTTTATGGGGGACATCTTCATTCAGTCAGTCTGTCACCACAGACTGACCTCTTTCCAGCTAACATTTTTAAAAGTATGTACGTGAGCATGTGTTCACGGCATGCATGAGGAGGTCAGAGGACTATCTCAGCTCTCTGGCCTTTCATTCTCCTTCTTTTCTTGAGACAGGGTCTCTCGTTGTTTTGCTGTCTAGCTGGCCCCCAAGCCTCTGGGATTCTCCTGGCTTCGCCTCTCATTGGTATAAGACACTTTGTGTCCAGCTTGACATGGTGCTAAGGAACTGAACTTGGGCCAGCAAGCCAGAGCCTTTAACCAATGAGTCGTCTCTCCAACTCACAAATAACTCCATTCTAAATATTATAACACAGAGCCTATGTTATGGTTCAAATGTTAAATGTCCCCATAGGTTTATGTGTTTGAAAACTTGGCTCCCAGCTGATAGGGCTGTTTGGGAGGTCAAGGTCACTGGAGGTGAGTCTTTAAAGGCTTTCCGCTCCTGTCTTTCTGGACTGCATTCTCTGCTCCCTGGTCCAACTGCCATGTGACAAGCTCTGCCAGCCCTCCCCACTGTGAGACAAAATTAATCTCTTCTCCCTTAAGTTATTTCTGTTACGCATTTTGTCACAGTGATGACTTTTTAAAAATTCAGGCCCCTTCTAGTCATATCAAGGAAAGATATATGTGTAGTTTTTTTCTTTTCTTTTTTTTTTTTCAAGGTAAGGTCTCGCTCTAGCCCAGGCTGACTTGGAATTCACTATGTAGTCTCAGGATGGCCTTGAACTCATGGTGATCCTCCTACCTCTGCCCCCCAAGTGCTGGGGTTAAAGGCACCACGCCCGGCTGTGTGGTTTTTAATTACCTGGCTTATTCAATATCTCCAGTCTCCTTTGGAAGGTATTCAAGGGTTCTCTTGCACCACGAGATAGGGTAGATCTCTGATCTCCTATCTCTCCTGATGTGTCCAATTAAGAGAGAGTTTAGCAGAAAAAAATCCCTGATCCTTCCTAGACCTCAACCAGTGATGTGGACCCATCAGTCTTCAACCCGCCCTGATCCTACTGCCTTACTTGTAAGGCTTGGAGTAGCAAAATCCTTCGCTGTCCTTCCTGTCTCTCCAAAATCAGGAAGTGCTAGTTTTATTCCGTTTTTATTTTTTATATTAAATTCCTCTGTGATGGTGAATTTTGGTTTTCAGCTTTCTTGGGTTGAAAGATGACTAGAGAATTGGTAAAGCCTACTTCTGGGTAAATCTGTGGGAGCATTTCCACAGAAGACTTCATGTCTGCCAGTGAACTTCAGAGGGAATGTGGGTACCATCATCCAACAGGCTGGGGGCCCAGTGGAACCTGGAACTGAAAATCACTCTCTGCCAATGGATATAGATTTTGTTACTGTCTCTCACGGACACTAGACTTTGGCTTCAGTCTCTGAACGCAGGCTTATGCCAGCATCTCCCATGGAGCGCTCTCTCTCTCTCTCTCTCTCTCTCTCTCTCTCTCTCGCTCTCGCTCTCGCTCTCGCTCTCGCTCTCGCTCTCGCTCTCGCTCTCCTGTAGTTTCCCTGGCTCCCTAGAAGTTCCACTGTGGAACTATTTAGTCCATTTAGCCTCTGATTATATAAGCCAATTATACATGTGTATATATATTATCTCCTGGCACAGAGGAACCTCGACTGAGTTACGATAGACTAGATGTTAAATACCGATTCATTGTAAATGCAGACAGCTTGGGAACTGACCTGAGGCAGAATGGAGTCACTGTTAAATGGTAACTGCATCCAGCCTCCTCTTTGGCCCCTGGAGCACCTGGAGGCGACTCCCCTCCCCAGCATGGTAGGAAGGAGGAAAGAAAGGAGATGGCGACCTGGCAATGAGACGAAGAACTTGACTTCTCAGTAGCAGGTAGTCCTCAGCTTGACAAGGTTCTTAAGATTCTTTCTTGTTCAGCCCCATTGTCAATCCTGCCTGGAGAAAGACCCACGTTTTGCTTACCTTTGGGTAGAGCAGATCATAAAGCTAGAATCGGGTTTGGGGCCACAGTTCTTTGAGAGATATCTTGACTGTGGTCCCTGGGAACAAATCTCCTCTTTTCCACTCATACTGGTGTTGGAGTCATTCCAAAGATGTTCCCGCTTCAAACTGACCCTGTGTCTCTTGAGAACTCAAACTTATACACACTCTAAACTCCACAGTGGAACCAAGAATCTGTGGCCATATCTATTGATACCTTCACTTTTAGAAGGAGGTGCTTAGGTAACTCCCCCAAGTTTGAACCTGCTGATCACAACTTCATGTTACGCCATCAGAGCTCAGCTACCACATATGGTCCGACCTCACTATGGCCAAGCCTCCATGGTCACTGTCTAAGTTTTCAAATGCCTGAAACCAAGCTGAGCTCAGCAGTGTGAATCAAGTTCGTCTGTGCAGCCAACTTTCTGTAAGGCCTCATGGATTCCAGTAGATACTGGGGAAGGCCTCAGGGACAGAGAGCTCAGACACAAGGCAACTGGCCCAGAACCCACTGGTTTCCTGAAGTCTAGACTCTTGGCTGTAGACATGTCTTTCTTCAGAAGGAGCTACTGACCAGTGACAGACAGTGACAGAGGATTATGGGTCTACCAAAGCCATCCATGTTCCATTCTTCCAAGTTTCTGGAAATGTTTAGGTTCCTCATACCACCCTGGGCTCTGCAGCAGGTGGAAACAAGCCACCTACCTTGAATTCCCAAAATTTAGTCTCAACATTTGAGACTGGCTTTTCAGTTACCTAGGTGGTTTCATTTGAAAGGAACTCATGAGCTGTTAATACACAAAGTTCATTTACACTTGATTCTACCAGCCTTCCCTAAGCTCTCTGAAACTGTCCACCTGGTCACTAATTGCGTATAGAACCATCCCTGCTTCTTAGACGCGCACGATGCAAAAACGTAGACCCACTGGCCAAGGTGGCTGCTTCTTTCTTCAGGAAGACGATGGGCAGGGAGCGCCCTGGCTGGGCAGAGAAGAGCGAGGAGAAAATGCTTTCCACTAGAGCCCCATTGTCTCCTCTTCCAACTGATGTTTGACTCTCCTTTTTCTTCATTACATAATTGCACTGGGCTATATTTTCATTTTTCTCTCCCCTGCTTAAGCAAGAGGCTTTCTTCTTGTCTATAGATGTGTTTATGCAAATGTGCGGCTCTAATACCTGACGCTATGTATGAGAAAAAGAGAAAATGATAGGAGGAAACTTGGGTCTTACAATTTTTATATAAGGCTAAGATTCACAAATATTTGAGCAGTCTAGAAGGGTGAGGCAAAACCAGCAAGCTGAACTGTAATGCCAGTTCATGAAATACCAGTCTTGGGTTCAGAAAATAAACATAGACCTAGGACAGGAAAAATACACACACGCAAGAAAAACCACATAAAAGCTCCTTCGATATTTGCAGCTCACTGGAGACACGTCTGTGTGTGGCTGCAGAGCAGACCCGGTGTCTGGCTGTGCCCAAGGGAAGGCTTAGTGGCAGGAGTCCGGGTCATTTGTTATGTGCTAAGTAGAGTGCCTGGCACATTGAAATGGTGGCTGTGATCTTTACTATCACTGTTATTTCTGCGTCGTGGTCATTCTTTATTGTCTATTAGAGCCAGCCCAGAAGGTCTTGGGGCCACTAAGCCTCCATCCCTGGAAATCGAAGGTTATCAGCAAGGAGCCACCTGTCTGGGGTGTTTGTCAGCTTGATCCCTGGCCCATGGCTTCCTCTCTTCGGTGACCCTGTGATCCTGGGAACAAGGCCCGCAGGTTCTGGGCTGTGGGAGGTACAGGTGCCTCACTGGCTGAGAAGCTGTCTTCCCACAAAGCAGCGTTGCAGTCGGCACTGGCGGCAGGCAGTGTGCTTCCTTTCAGCAAGCATTTCCAAGTTGAAAAGTCAAAATGCTTTGTGCAAAAGCTCCTGAATCTTATGTAGATACAGAGACCTTGTATCTTTGGGGATATGCCAAACTGCTCTTCAGATTCCAGAATTAATCTTATTAAAGAAAGCTCTCTTTAATCCCTGTTGCTGTTTCCTAGAGACGATGAATAATTCTGCACCTGTTCCTGTTGCTGCTTTAAGGTGCAGCCTTCCTGCGTTCACTCCCGGAGGGCACATTGGCAAGTTCAGGCTGGACAATGGCATTCTTGTTTGGCCTAAAATATCTTAGTTACAGTAGTGCTCCTTTGTAAGTCTTTATCTCAATGACTTTAAAAAAAAACAGAAATGAAATAAAAAAGGCGAGAGAAAGCTTGCTGTTAGGAAGAATAGCGCATGATATAATGAAGTTGCTTCATTAATTCTCCAATTCAATATAATTACTTATACAAACCATCAATGTTGCTCAGGAAAATGAGGTTCATATAAGGCAACTTGAGTTGTGACTTCTCAAAGAACACAGAAAACCTTTTGCTTGAATAAATGGCTGTTTTTTGTTTGTTTGTTTATAAGTATGTGTGTGTGTCAGTCCCTCCCCTCTCAATGCACTTTGGGGTCTTTTCCTTTAGGAACCATTAGTCGAACACTGATGAGTACTGAGCTCCTAGTCTGTGCCAGGCCCCGGTCTAGGTGGTAGGGAAGACACTAGTGGACAAGAAGGCGAATCTCTTCTCAAATACACCCAGACACGTGTTGCATTCACGATTGCAAGTGTCTTGCGGGGACTAACCGAGATGGGGACAATTCCAGATCAATTGCCAAGAGAAGAACTCTCTGGGAAGATGACATTTGAGCCCAAACTTGAGGAGGAGCCAAGCGTGAAAAAACTTCTAAATATGAAGGGCTTACAGCAAAGCCCCGAGGCGGAAACAGGCTCCAGCAAGGAAGAAAGGGCTTCCAAGAGTACAAGTCCCAAGAGAAGGCCAGCCGTCTTGAGGGGGGCCTCTGGGAGTGGGCGACGTTGGGAGGTTTTCTGCATGTATATACGCCCGTCCATATCTGTGTGGGCACATGTGCTTGTGCATGTGGAGGTGTTGCAGTCAGCTTTCTAGTTGCTGCACAGAAAGAACCCAAGCAAAAGCGGCTTGTGGAGGAATGGGTTTATTTGGCTTACGGACTCGAGGGGAGACTCCATTCTGGCAGGGAAAACGATGGCATGAGCAGAGGGTGGACATCACCTCTGCCACAGCACTGCAAACAGCAGCAGAAAGGTGTGCCAAACACTGGCCAGGGGAAGCTGGCTTAGAACCCCATAAGCCTGCCCCCAACAACACAGCTTCATCGAGGTTGTAAAACCCAAACTGCCATCAGCTGAGGATCGATCTATCAGAACACATTCAGTTGTTTGTGGGGGACACCTGGATCAAACCATGACAGGAGGTTAGAGGTCGACATCTTGTTTTCCTCAGTTGCTGTCCTCCTCCCTGTTCTTTGAGACAGGGTCTCTTGCTGGACCCAGAACTCACCCTTGAGGATGGACTAGTTAACCAACAAATCCTAGGGACCCTCCTATCTCCCCCTCCCCAGCGCTGGGATGACAGGTGATGCCACCATGCCCAGCATCTTAAGTTGCTACTGGGGACCCAAGCTCACAACAAGCACTTCACCCTTGGAGCCATCTCTCCAGGCCCCCAGGCTTGGGGACTATTTTAAGCAAGGAAATAACCTGATCAACTTTGTGTTCTTTAAAGAACACCTCTGGTCGTTTGAGTGGAAGAGTCAAAGCAAGAAAAGAAAGCTTTTATTTTATCCTTGAGTCGCCACAAGGACTTAGGAGATGTATGTCCACTAAAACCTGCACAAATTCTCAGGTCTTCAAGGTAAATTAGACCTGGCCTTCCTCACATTCATACAGAGAGAGAGAGAGAGAGAGAGAGAGAGAGAGAGAGAGAGAAAGAGAGGAAGAGACCCACCCCATCATGGGTGACAACTCACAAACACTGGATCGCAACTTGTAGGCAGCTCCCCCCCAAGTCTCCCCTTTTCCATCAATTGTTCAAGCTTATATGTCCCAGAGAACCCCCCCCCCCCCAGTGAGTCTCCTAACTCTTGAGTCTGGTAGGTTGAGAGAGCGTCATCAGTTTTGAGCCTCAGGGGTCCTTCCTTGAGGGACTGTTTCAGTTCCGAGGAATTAGATACACTATGACCCCTAAGAACTTGAGCTGTAATGGTCAGAAAAAAGATGCAGCCTGTTCATCTCCTTATTTGCAGATAGTTATTCAGAGTCTAAATTTTAGACTTTAGGATTATACTTTACCTGGAATAGATTCCCAGGTATGGTGCTTAGCCTAAGGTTTGCAACTCAGCGTCTACGAGCCTGGATTTTCTTCATTGGCTAATCATATTTTATCAGATTGTTGTAAATTTTTAAATAGAAAGAACAATAAAAGCAGGTATTTCATTGTGTTATAGGCATATAGTTTGTCCTCGGTATGACAGAACCCCACTTCTTCCCTTTACTACTGCCTGGTACTGAGACACTGGGGGCCAACAGAGTCCTTGGGACTGCTTCCCTGGATTCATCAATTCTGGTGGTCAGGAAGGTAGAGAAGGGATCCCGAGGAGGTGTGAGGGTGCCACCTAGTTCAACAAGACATATGCTTCTTTGTCTGTTTAATTATCACTTTCAACCCAAGACCACCACATAGGGCATGTGCGTTGTACAAGAGCTTGTCCGTCCTTAGTCATCACACCATTTTCTTGGCAGAAGAGAGAGCCTGAAAGCTGCCTTAGCTACACAACGCACAGACAAGCATGGACCTCTCTTGGGTCATTCATCTGGGAAAGAGAACTTACTGTTCCCTCATTCCGATCATTAGTCGCTTGCAGAGGGGTGTTGTTTTGTTTGTGTGCTTCTCTTAGCTTATTGTCTGTGCTTATGTCATCCTCATTTATTTCAACTAAGAGTGGTCACTGTGGAATAAAAAGTGAGCTCCAGACATAAACGGCACCATGGAGAAATCCACCAGCCTCTCGTTTGCTATGCACCATTGAATGTGTCACTTGCCATCAGGAGAAGAAGCCGACCTTTAAATCTACTTTTTGCTTTCTCACTTTTTAGAGACACAAGAACAGAAAACTATCCTTGTGCTACAAAAGCCAAAGTGGGGCTCGTGTGAGGATAAGCAAACCTTTCTTCTTAGTGAGTATAAGGAAATTGAGGCAGAAGATAGAACCAGACTGGAGTTCAGACAAGGATACCTTTATTCAGCAAGGAGCGGAGAGTGGACAGCCATATCTGAAGTCATGTATTTTCAAAAGCCCTCTGCAGGCTCTTTTAAAGACTGTAGGTAAAGTTTGCTGGGTCTGGGCCTCCTGGGGAGGATGTCTATCGAGGGACAAAAGGTGACCATATGAATGTGGATTGGGCAGGCTGCAGAGCTCTTTCCAAAAGGGCCTTATCTGAGATAGGGTTCTTCATATATGTGAAACATTCTCCCAGGTGCTCAGGTGCTATCCTGGGTAAGTTCCTGTATGAAAGCATTTTCCCAGGCTCAGATATCTTCCCTTCAGTGAGCAGCCACAAGCAGGGGCAGGCAGGATCAGAAAGCTCTCCACTTCCTTTCATCGGACTTACGTGAAAGGGAAAGGTCAACTCAGCTTTCTGAGAGAAGCCAGAACCCTCAATTCTTTGTGAATTCTGCCAGTTGTAAATATTTGCTCCAACTTTTGGGAAAACATCATTGGGTTGGACAGAGGCCACCCTCTGGGAAGCTGATCCAGAGACTGGTGAGTTACTTGGCTTGTTGTAACCAGAGAGATTAACCTGAACTCTGTCAGAAATCACAGCCACAATGGTCAAGAACTGGATCACAAGCCAGAGCCAAGAGGTTGCCTCAGACATTGGGTATCGGGCTGCTATTAGGATTTATTTCTGCTGTGGGATTTTATTACAGATTTCTAGTGAATTAAATAGAATGACCAGAATGCAGTTTATTTCCTTGTCTTTGAAGTGAGAATGCAGCTGACTGATCCCAACCCTTTTTTTTTTTTTAAGTAGTACTTGGGGAGAAAATGAAAAGAAAAACTTGTAACCCTGAGTGATAGCATGCAGTTGATAAATGCAGTCTGGTCTGTCCAGGAGCAGCTGATTTTGATCCCTTAAGCAACTTTAAAAGAATATCTGAATTGGAGGAAGCCCTGAAGTCTGAGCTCTTCATGGAGCTATGTTCCTGTGTGTGCTCCTCACTCATCCCCGGGTAGGGACTGACAGACCTGCCATCAGAGAAAACCCAAACAGAACAACCATTAAATCACTAAAAATTGTTTTATTAGAACTATTATAATACCTCAGTGTAAAACTGAGTTCAATTCTGAATACAGAAAGGGACAGTTGGAATTTATTGCTTTGGGGCAGTGGAAAATCAGTAAGTAAAAAATTAACAAAGAAGAAACATTTGGATGTCATAAGGATGGATGAAAAATTTTAAACCATAAGGGAAATTATAGTCAAATACACGTGACAGGATTCTTGCTGAAGAGAAGCCAAGAAAATGGTGGAGCCTAAGGAACCGTATCAGGTGTTACCTGGGGATGGTGGAGGGCAAAGAACCATATCGGATATTGAGAATGATCTGAAATCCAGGGTAGGGATCCTTGCTAAACTGGCTTTGCAGAGTTATTGCTAGAACTAAATTTTACCAGGAAGGGCTGGATGGACAGAGAAGAAAACTCAGGAGTTCAAATAAAATTTGGTCAAACAAGGAATTGTCACCATCTCCAGTTCCTCTCACAAGTCCCCTGGAAGTAAGTGAGGAGAGCAACTATAGTTGGCATAAACATAAAAATAAAGTTATAGTGCTTCCTTTGAAACGGGAGACATTTCTAGGGCCATAGCCCATCCTTTGCCTCAAAAATTGCTGCCTCTGCCATCATGTCAGGAGCTATTTTTACCTGAGGCAGCCAGCCTGAAGAGACACGCACAAAGCACAGAGCCTACAGCCAGAGGTCCGAGAGCAGAGCGACTCAACTGCAGGCAAAGCTCCCAGGATCTACAGCCCAGCAAAGGGCCACAGCCTCCTCTTGCTCCAGGGCTGCTTTAATCATAATGAAGTGGTTGATCCTCTTCTGGGATCTTGTCTCCCACCATGACAGATAGCAAGCAAAGGGTGACACATCAGGAGGATTTTCTTCATGGAGGAATGCAACACAAGGAAAACTGAAACCTCTGAAGTCTCAGTGGTGGAAGGATTCCAAGCATGGGGCTGCCCTCGGGCGTTCCAGCTCTACCACAGGATACCAGCCAAGAGGGGTCTAGTTGAAGTGGGACCGAGGACGGTCAGAGCAGCAGTGGGTCCCTTTGGATGGGAGCCAGGAGCTGTTTGTCTCCACCAGGCAGGAACAAGTCTGTGCACTGGGAGTGCAGGCCTGGATGCCAAGAGCAGGTGTGGCAGCTCCGATCAGGAACAAGTTCAGTACTCTGAGCACAAGCAGCTCCGGGAGGGAGGGGACAGGTGCACTGGTGTCTGGCCCCACAAGGCAGGTTTCCCCAAAGGTCTCTTCTCTTCAGCCTCTGACAGGTCAGACAAGTCTGAGAGGCTGTGTGCAGAGGTTTATATAAACCCAGGTGGGCCCTGATTGGTTGGGTGCATGGGGACTGTGGTGGTTTAAATGAGATGTAACCCTGAGCCTCGTGTGTTTCAAACACTGTTCCCCAGCTGGTGGCAATTTGGGGGTGGAGCCTTGCTAAAGGAGGTGTGTCTGGAGACAGGCCATGCAGTGTTATAGCACAGGTTCCCCTTGCCACAGTCAGCTCAGCTTGCCCTCTTGCTGTTTCGTGCTAGGCATGGTGGTCAGATAGGATACCCAGCCATGCCACAGTGAAACGTCCCCTCCAGACTGTAAGCTGAAATAAACCATTTTCTTCAGATATGCTGCTCTCTCTTTTGTAAGATTTGGAAAATTTTTCTTTGATAATTTTATTGAAGATATTCGTTATGCCCTTGACCTATAGTTTTTCCCTTTCTTGTATGCCCCATAAACTGAATGTTTGGTCTTTTTAAATTTCCCACATTGCCCTCATATTCTGTTTGTCTGCATTTTGAACTTCTCATTGACTTTGGATTCCTCATTTATCTCTTCTGTCTCGTCCTTGAGCTCTGATAGTCTCTTATTACCATGGTCTATTCTGTTAGCAATGTTCTCTTAGGAATCTCTTAAATGTGGAGCTTAGTGTTGTTTTCCATTAGGTTTATTTTCAATGTCTCCATCTCTTTATTGAATTGCATTTGCATTTCTTGGTTGATCATGTCTTCATCGAGTTGATTCCACTGTGTATTGAGTTAACTTTTTTGTTGATTCCCATCCATTTTATCCAGTTGTCTATTGAGTTCTTTGTGACTCTCTTCAATTTTGTTGAGCCATCTATTGGGTTCTTCCTGTTGCTTCCTTTTCATTTTATTCAGCTATTCTTTGAGTCATTTTTGAGTACTTTTTGACAATTCTCTTTTTTGCTCTTTTTGTCAGTTCTCTTCCATTTCATCCAGTCTTTACTCATGGCCTCATTAAGTTTGCTTAATATGCTTATAGTAACTGTATTTTGAGATTCTATGTCCAGAGTTTTCTCTAATTTTTCATTGGAGGCTTCCACTATGGGGTTGGGCATTCATGGTGGGGATATCTTGGCTTAGAGTCTTGTGTCTTATTTGTGTTGAGGTTTCCAACTCACGATAGTCCTTGTCTTGCTTAGAATGCAGCACTATTAGCTTGTATGGAGTCTGTGTTGAGTTTCTCAGCCTTGATTGGGGTGGGTTTGGGATGATAGTCTATCTGCTGGTTTGGGCTCAGTACACTTAAATCGATCAGGTTTCTTCTTGTGTGTCTAGGCAGGACCCTGGGAATTCTGTCACACTCAGTGCCAAACCTGTGGAGTGTGAACTACAGGGAGATGCAGGCAAGGTTGTATGTGCAGAGTCTTAGGGGTCAGCTCTCATAGGCCCTGGCCACCCACTGTCCGGGCTTTGGAGTGAGATAAGCTCCAGAGTCCCCAGTGGTGGTGGTGGCAGAGCCTGAGGAAGAGAGTACAGGGAGGAAAGGAAGTTCTGCAGAGCATGACTGCTCCCTAATCCCAGCAAGTGGGAGGCTGGGTACCTGTGTGGGCAGGGAGAAGCTCACCTGGGACCTGGGCCCCCAGTGCTTCCTCAAAGACTATTGAATAAAATGAGTGAACAAAAATGGGTTGAAATCACTGTGTAGTTGACTATTACTTACTTTGGTTTTTTATTCTTTTTTTTTGGCAAAAAGGATGAAAGGATAACTTTGTCTGCTGCTGAAAAGACTCATTTGCTTCATGCTTCTCCAACATGTCTGATAAAGATAGCCTGTCACCAGAAGCCTCACCTCCTGGCCATCCTACAACCTCCAAACACTCTGCACTGAACTCGAGTTCTGAGGAAGATGATGCCAAAATAGAGGAGGAGAGTTCACAGGAAAGTTCATTCTTCAGTGATGAGGAAGAGTCTTCTGAGGAGGAGGAGGAGTCTCTGGAGGAGAAAGAGACTCTGGGGAAGGAAGAGGCTCTGGGGGAGGAAGAGACTCCGGAGGAGGAAGAGACTCCGGAGGAGGACGAGACTCCAGAGGAGGAAGAGAATTTAGGAGAGGAAGATTATCTAGAAGGTGATGACTCTCTAAATGAGAAAACATATCTGCAAATGACAAAAAAATCTCAAAAGAAGGAAAAGCATCTGGAGGAAAAGGAACTTAAAAAGTACATGGAGGCAGGTGAGTATCTGGACGGAGAAGAACATCTAGAGGAGGGAAAGGGTGTCTTTGAGGTAGAGGAAGTGGATGGTAGCTCTAGCTTACACAACACTGGGAGAACAAACAGTGAGGCACAGATAAAACCCACCTACAGTGCTGA
The DNA here is from genome assembly GCA_004024765.1 of Zapus hudsonius. Classification (NCBI taxonomy): domain Eukaryota; kingdom Metazoa; phylum Chordata; class Mammalia; order Rodentia; family Dipodidae; genus Zapus; species Zapus hudsonius. The sequence goes on along the minus strand of PVHP010009843.1, from coordinate 27,960 downwards.
TGGGCAGGGAGCCTTTACTGACAAGTTCTGCTCACAGTTCCCAACAGTCACCCCCAAACATTGTGCTCGGGAGCGGACGGGAGACTTCATGAGCACAAAGTGCCTGTTTGGATTCTATGTTGCTGATCTGCATTGTTCTGCTGGTTTGAGACAAGATCGCATGGAGGCCAGGTTGGCTTCAAACTTGCCACGTAGCTAAGGATGCCCTTGAATTTTTGATCCTCCTGCATCCACCTTCCAAGTGCTGGATCGCAGAAGTGTGCCACCATGCACAGCACAGTCTAGATGGTGTTGAGGATCAAACCCAGGGGTTCATGGATATTAGGCAGGCATTCTACCTACTGGGATGTATCTATAGCCCAACCTGTTTGTTTGTTTTTGTATCTTCTCCTCCCTTTTGTACAAGGAACACAGGGCCATTCTGAGTATGTTAGAAATTGCATACAATATACAAAAATCACCATCACTCAGAGATGATCACTTTTTGCACTTTGGCTATATCCTTCCTGGATTTATAACAGATTCATATAATATACTGCCTAATTGTACATCTATAATTTACTAATGATATTTTAGTCCTTTCCTGTTTACAAAAACACAAAATTCCACCTTTTATAAATAGATCCAATTCCGTGGTGATATCAGGGACTTAAAACATTTGTGGCCAGAGAGCAGCCTTCCTCGGGCACTGTTGACCTTTTTTGAGACAGGGCCTCTCACTGGCCCGAGCTTGTCACGCAGGCTTGGTGCCCAGTGGGCCCACGGATCTGTGTGTCCCTGCCTCCCAGCACTGAGGACACAGGCGCACGATACCATGACTGCCAGCATTTTCCACACCGGTGCTGGGGATCCAAACCCAGCTCGTTATGCTTGTACAGCAAGCGCTTTCCATCAGAGCTATCGCCCAGTCCCAACAAAACCTGAAGAAGAACAAAGAAAGATCCTTTGGGAGAGTCAATAATGTCTTTCTCTGCTTTTGTTTGCTTTTTTTCTGACAGAACTCAGGGCAATGTGTTTATCAACAATCAAGACTAACTGGATGGCAAGGTAATGACCTTTTGAGATAAACCAGGTGTGCCCCCTCCCTGAGGGATGATGTGGCTGGAGAGCCAAAGGGTGAGGCAGGTCTCGGGGTCTCTAAAGAAACAGGCTCCAGGACTTCTGGAAGTTGCCACCCTGCTCACCTTGGCCAAACTGTCACTCACAGGGGAGTGCTCCCCGTCGGAGTACTGGGTGCCCAGAATACCGTGATGAAAGGATGAGTGTCTATCTGAGCCTGGGGCAAAGGTCTCAACCACAGACAGGCAGCAAGGGGGCTACGGGGAGAGGTCTCAGTGGACAGGGTGGATGGCCAGGGGAGGTTGAAGGCTATCCAGGGACAGAATCTGCTTGGGCATATTTCGAAGGCTTCAGTGAACAGTGATGGAACCCCTCAACAGGGCTTGGAACACTCTAGAAGATCAGGGAAGTGTCTGGGCCTGTGCACCCGGCTCTGAAGAAACCACTGTGGGGCTCACAGCCTTTTGACAGGTCGTCCTGCCCTTTGTTTTATGTCCCTCAAACCCTCCCTCAGCATGCTGGTCAGGACAGGATGGGCAGCCACACGTCTCCACTGATGAGGTAGATGCATCTCGAAAAAGCACAAAGCCAATTTGGTTATGGCAAGAAGCAGGAGTAAAATCCCAGTTTGACCACAAAATACAGCCTGAGGGCACAGAGCTTCCTGTCCATCTGGTGGGATAGCCCCCACTCCTGCTCTGACTGACTCCTTTGGTCCCCACTCTATACCTCCAGGGAGTCGGCAAGGCGGATCTGTTAGGTAGCACCCAAGCGTGCAAGAGCGCGCACACACACACACACACACACACACAGGGGAGGGCTTTTCAGAAATGCCTCCTCCTCCTCAATTGCTTACCTAAAACAAGCTAAGGGATGAAGTGGTTCCCTTGATGACTGGGAACAGGGACTCAGGAGGCAGACTGCCAGGGTCTCAATCTTATGCTCCCACCATCCAGCCATGCGGCGATCAGCTGCTGTGTCTCCTGGTACGGTTCCTTCATCTGTGAAATGGGGAGAGGAAGTTTCCACTTCATGGGGGCATGGAGAAGATCAGAGGAGCTACTTAGCCCATGGGAAGTATTCAGAGCACACAGGACTGGCTGGCCAGGCCCTAGGGTCTCATTCTCCATTCTGTTCCCCATGGGTCACCAGGTAGAAACTCAGCAGACCTAGAATACAAATCATGATCCCAGGTCAGCCGGACTCCACACATGCCTGTCTGTCCTCTCTGTCTGTATTTCAGCAAGGACAGTTTTCATTCCCAGAGGCTTGCAGAGCACCCCGAGAACCAGAGAGGTGCTCTTTGGCTTAAGTCCCTGAGTTAGTTAGTGCCCTGGATCTTTCTCACACAGGAATAAGACGGTTGAGAGTCTGACCTCTTCCCAAGCTCCTTATAAAGAGGGCTACATTTTGTGGCAGGATCAGGGAAGGAAGCAGCCACCATCGCCTGGGACATACAGTCCTCTTGCACAGCCTCCAGTGGCTTCAAAGCTCCCCAGGGATCCATGATATCATGGCTTCTTCTCACACCTCTTCTGGAGGATGAGCTTTGAACTAGCGCTCAGCCAGGCAGGTCCTGTTGTGTGTCCAGAGAGCTGCAGTGCCATGCCCAGCTCAAGCAGTGTGCCCGGGAGAGAGCTGGGGGTGCAGGAAGACAGAAGTGGCCAGAGCCACTATCACCTCAGCATAGCCTCCTGTCTGTTGGGAAGACCTTCCATGAGGCTTGTATTGTCTCCGAGTCCAGTGGACATTCAGTGACTGAGGCAGGACAATAGAAGGATAAAGAAACTGAGTCCTGTGAGTCTCCTGATTCGAGGCCTGGAGCAGCGTAAGGGGAACACTTGCCTCATCCCTCACCTGTGCCCACTGGTTTCTGATCCCTGTGCTTCCCTGAACGATGACATTGGCCCCTTTCCGCTTGACCCGCAGGGCCTTTCCAGGTGCATCTGGAGACCGTAGCTGTTTCATCTGGCCACTCGCCAGACCCTCAGAAGGTCTCTTTAAGACCTGCCTCTGCCTGCTACAGACTCTGAAGGAAGAATGGCTTTCCCACAATGCCTCCTTGGTAGGACAGGCACCTCTCACCCTGATCCTCAGAGTCCAAGCCTAATTCCTCTTGTCCCTATACTGAAAAACCTGGCCCAGAGCAGGGACATCTATCTGACATTCTCTATACCAACATAAAACAGCAAACCAGTAACTTAGGACTCTGCTGGAGCAGAAGAGCCAACGAAGACCCTCAGACCACCTGACCTCAGAGTCAGCCAGGGTAGTCACCATCCCAGACCGCCTGACCTCAGAGTCTGGGTTTACTGAGCAGCAGGAGTCACCACCCCCATAGCCAGTGACCACTTTTCCCTGGACCTGTGTCTGCCAAGTGGGTCAATATCTATGAAATTATCTAAGGCTTGAAATTCCCTTTGATTCCTTTAAGCTGCAGTTTGGTCCCAATGAAATGCCAGAGGTTTGGGTTGGAGAGGGGTCTCAGTGGGCACAGGACTTGCCATGCAAGCCAAGGGCCTGAGTTTGGATCCTCAGGACCCCACAAAAAAGTGGGGCACGTGGTGCAAGCCTGAAGTCCTAGTACTGGGGAGACAAAATCAAGGAGGATCCTGGAGCTTGCTGGCTAATCTAGCCAAGTCAGTGAGCTCCAGTTCTAGTGTGAGTTACTGTCTCAAAAACAATAAGTAAATAAAATGAGGTGGAAAATGACTGGTGTCAACGCCTGAGGTCGACCTGCATTGGGCACATGCACATGTGCAGCCTCTTGCACAACTGCACCCACACAATATGAACATGCAGTGTGTACACGTATGCAACACACACACACACACACACACACACACACACACACACACACACACACACACACGAGGAAGAAAGGAAAGAAAAAGAAAAGCCGGAGCTTTCTGAGAAAGAACTCACTGTGCTGGAGTTGTCCTGGGTCCTGCACTGCAGCGGCCTGGCCGCACCTCACCCTAAGGCGCTGCAATCCGGCCCTTCAGAACACTTTTGGGACGGGGAGGTGTAGATAGTGGACGGAGACAGACCTTGGAGCTTGATTTGAAAGGGTTGTGGCATCTACCTCTATGCTTTTCCCACTCTGCCTGAAGCAGAAAGACCCGTTTGAATGAGCCAAGTTCTGAACCAGGAATGAGGAGAAATGTTCTAGAACGTTCTGCTGTCAGGATGGCAGTGTGAACACCCTCAGATACTGCCATGAGCCTATTCTCCACGATCCCCAAGCCCACCTGGGACTGGTGGGAGTCTCCATCTTTCCCACCACCCAGCATGTAAAACTACTGGGATCCTATCTTGGCGTCTGTGTGGAAGCTGACCAGCCCCCGTGTTCCCCTCTGACAGGAGCCCAGAATCCAGTACCTCTCTCGGTTTCCAGATTGCTCCGTCCACCTATGCTGCCCTTCCTTCTAACCGGGAATCTGCTGCATCGTTTTCCAAGGGAACTCCCTGCTGCTGGACTCCGTACTCTGTCTCCCTGAGAGATCAGGCCAGTCAGACAGACTGGGCCTACAAGAGCAAGTCAGGTAAGAGACACTGCGCCTGCCAGGACCCCATGGCTGAGGCGGAAAAATGGCCTCTTAGCCGTGTGTGTGTGTGTGTGTGTGTGTGTGTGTGTGTGTGTATTGCTGACACAAGTACCGCTTCTCTCTTCCCTGCCTCCTCTCTATTCCACGTTAGTCTTCTTATCTTGTTCTGTATGAACACAGGCACTGTGTCCTGGGGACACAGGCCATTGCCTTCCGAGATTACACACGAGCTCCCTGGAGCCTAGGCCACCTTAGTATCAGCATGTAATCACGGTCGGCTCTCACTCGAATCCAGACAAGCCGTCTTGCAGTGGAGTGCGGCCACACTCACAAACACAGGAGAGTTCAGCGAGATTGCATCAAGAGTCTGAATTCTCTACACAATTAACCCCAAAGAATCTTCCCTCTGGGTCTTAGAAATGGCAGGGTGAGCAGCGTTTCTTCCCATAATTAATCATTTAAGTGAGGCCTTGGTGGGATCGATCCAACGCTGATTCACAGATTTATTTCACCTCTGTAGTCATGGCAGCCAGAAATTGGATTCCCCATGACCTCACCTTCCAGCCTTCGTCCATGCCTGCTAGATTGTGTAGCTCAAATGTGGTTAAACAGGACTGGAAGCCAGAAACTATAAGGGAGGTCAGAGAGACAGAAGGCAGGGGCAGGCTAACATGAAGCCAGCATATAAGGGAATGTTCATGGTGTGCTCTCACGGAGGTGAAGCCCTGAGAACTGGAACCATTGCAAAGCCAGTGACAGTGGGGAAAATCTGAGTATTCGTCTAAAGATTCATAAGAAGGACTCAGAGCCATTTACAAAGTAATCATCTAGGAAGTGCCAATGCTAAGCTTTAAAAGATGCAGAAGAGAAGGAGATAGAAAGAGGCTAGCTGTGGGCACTCATCATAAAGACCCAGCCAAGATGCCTGACTTACGTGCCCATTTATCCACGCTTCTGTAGTATTCACGCTAAACTTATGCAACCCCTCGTGTCTGCATTTTGGCTGTAAGCATCATATGTACTTTGGATAAACATGTTTTGCAGCTACATATTTCCCCAATTCTGAGTTTCTTAAAGCCAATACATTTTGAGTAGTAAGAATCCACATTCCACAGCAAATGTCTACTGATCAATGTCGATGGCAAGATTGGCAGCCGGAGTCAGAGGGCTGCACTGTGTTGAGCCTCCAAGCCAGATTCAGTAATGACACCCCCAGATTCCTTCACTTACTCGGTGAGAGTCATGAAGGAGCCCATGGCCCAGACCCTAACACACTGGTTTACTGCTTCACTGCTTCGAGAGCCACAGAGGCTGGAAGAGGTCCATACTCACCACAGAAGAAAACAATTACTTCTGATTCTTTCCCAAAGTTTTCAATAACAAAATTCATCTTGCAGGAAGACTCCTGTCTGTCAACACACCCGGGCAGACTTCTGCTACCCACCTTGGTCTTCCATTTCAGTCCCACTCAACATTTTCAGAAGAATTCGTTGCCATCTAATGTCTGGCCACATACACAGTGGACTTTGTCCCAGGCCATGTGTGTCTCTCCAAACTCATGACCACCCCTAAAATAACTCTTTCACTAAAAATTATCTACATTCACTGTTATGTCCTCGCCTCCAAGCAAAATCGGTATCCAAGCTTTTAAATTATGAGTAGCTGAGTGCTGACACTGTAATTACCTCTTGGCATCATAAATGTCTTCTACTTGTCTCTCAGCTCATCCCAGCAAACCTGCAGAAAGCAAAAGGAACCTTTCCTTCTGCCCATGTAGTCATCATAGAAGAGATCAAAACACGAAGAAAATAAAGCAATTACCAAAAGCACATGGCAGGCTTTCTTTCCACTTCTGCTTGTGGGTCAAAGACTGACTTTCTAGACATCTAATGGTAACAGGTACATATTCGGGTCTGGCAAGTGGGCTGCGCAAGTGTGACCAGGGTGAGTAGATTCAGTCGCTCTTGGGGCAGCTGCTGAGTGCAGGGACCTATTCGGGGCCTAGATCGCTAAGCCAACTAAAGAAAGCAGTCAGTCCAACGCCAGGTGTGGCTTCATAGGTCAAGTAGCAATGCTCCGAGGAGAAGGCCCCAGAGGCAAGCCCACCACGCCTTCTGCCATGCCATCCTGGGAACTAATGTTGAATTGATTCCAGTTCTCAGGGTCATCAGAGCATGAATGCTAACCAAAGTCCCAGATGATCCAGGAAGCATTGGGGAGTGTTCTCATTCCTGCCGGTGGCATTAACCACAGAAGAGTCACAGGCTTGAGGAGGAGATGAAGGAGTCAGACTTCTCCGTGAGGGACCTAGGAAAGGCAAGACTGGGAAGCCTGGGCTTCAGGAAAGTGAGGGGAGAGGAGATGGACATGAGACCATGGGAGAGGTCCCACCACCAGAGCAACTGAGGAAGACATCAGAAATTGGCCTCCAGCTTCCACATGCACACATATAAGTACCCCACAAACCACAGATATTCACACACACACACACACACAACCAAGATGAAGATACATCCAGCAATGAATATAGAAAAATTAATAGCTCTGGAAAGAGCTTACTCTCAGGATAAGCATTCTTATCAAAAAGTAATAGTTACAAAAGTAAGAGTTAGAATAATGATAAGACAGTCAGTAATAATAAAAGACAGGTGCCCTTTTAAACATGAATTATACACAAAGAAAGCTATGACAGAGCTGGCTACTGCTTATGTAGAGTTGATCAATGATTCAGAGAGTCAAGGTCTACAAGTGCCACTTAATTTTCACTTCACTGTGGAAATGAAAGGAAGAATTTCCAACTAAGATGGTGGCAGAGTAGACGTGCCAAAGCAACCTGAGAGGAGAAAAAGGCAGAAAAACGGTACAACGCTCTCTAGTACCAAATGTGAAGGTGTGTAAGAAATTATTAACCCCAGCAGAGAAGCAGGAGAGACACGGAGCTTCAAGCAAACACACAACCACCCAGAATCCACTCTAGCCAAGGCTCCAGGTCAGCTGGGAAGAACTACATGCCCGGCCCACCCGCCCCTGCGTGAGCATAACTCCTCACCAAGTAATAAAAACCTGAAGAAGAATACAGCATGGAGCAGCTGGCAGCTCCAGAAGGAGAAGATACCAGGGACCAGCCCTGCAGATTCACACAGCATCAAGTACCCTCCCCTCCCCCAACCTCTGGAGTTCTGGGGACACCAAGAGATCAGAGCCACCCCTCAGCCATACAGCATCCAGCACAGCCGGACTGAACAGCAAGCAGATCCACTGACCCCAGCAGCATAGCTGAACTCACAGTGTGACAAAGAGGGAGCCAACCTCACACGCGGCATAAGTGAGAGCAAAAGCCATCCCCAAAAGGAACGGGGCCTCTTACACCAGGGAAATACCCCGAAGCCAGGTAGACAGGCCTGCGCTGGAACCCAGTCAGGTGTTGTGTTAGAGTTGATTGATGTGCTTTTGCTTGGCTTTGACATTCTTAAATGAGCTGGGTTTTGAGAATAAAGTTGACACTGTGGATATCTTGTTATGGGGCCTTTTGGTCTTTTGCTTCTGCCTTTCTTGGGGGGCATGGTCTCAGTCCAAGGCTGACCTGGACCCCATTATGGACCAGGAATCTCAGCCTCCTAGTAGACAGGATTAAGGATATGAGTAAACACACACCCTAAGGAACATTGGCTTGGTTGGATTACCTGGTTAATCCCCACTCTTGCATAAATACTCTGTGCTGGTCTTTCTATAGATGAAGGGATGGCCTTTGAAAAAAATACAATATCACTTCATGATCAAAATTCTGGAGAGACTTGGCATGGAGGGTTTACAACTCAATGTAACAAATTCCATATGCAAAGCACCTAAATCAAACTCAATGGGGAAAGACTCAAGAAGCTCCTGTTAAGATCAGGAACATGACACGGGTGCCCACTCTCACCACTACTCTTCAACATAGTACTTGAAGTTCTAGCCCAAGCAATAAGACAATAAAAAGATAAATGGGATACAAATTGGAAAAGAGGTCAGACTAGCTGTATTTGCAGATGACATGACTCTACCAATAAACTTCTAAAGGTAATAAATTCCTTCAGCAAAGTGGCAGAATACAAATTAACACACAAAAATCAGTGGCCTTCTTATATGCAAATGACAAACATTCAGGAAAAGAAATCAGTGAGACTGTCCTGTTTTCTTTTTTTTTTAATTTATTCATTTTTAAGCAGAGAGAGAGAGAGAGAGAGAGAGAGAGAGAGAGAGAGAGAGAGAGTCAGAGAGAGAGAACACCAGGGCCACCACCTTGTGGGTCTGGCTTATGTGGGTCCTGGGGAATTGAACCCGGGGCCTTAGGCACTGGAGGCAAGTGCCTTAACCCCTGAGCCATCTCTCCAGCCCATGTCCTGTTTTCAATAACCACAAAAAAGATCAAATACCTTGGAATAACACTAACCAAGGATGTGATGACCTCTATAATGAAAACATTGAGGAGGAGGTAAGAAGATAGAAAGATCTTGCCTCTGGACAGGTAGAATGAACATTGTGAACATGGAGATTCTACCAGAACAGCCCATCTAACTCTGCTAACAGCACTACAAGTCTTTTCTAGTCCAAAGTGCCCTATCCCTCCACATTCCTTCTGAAAGCACACTCCAGAGGACCAAAACTTACATGGTCAGATTTATCTCAGCCACAACCCCACTCTCGGTACCATTTTTCTGTTATTGTTACCTTCTTGTTGCTGGACAAACACCTGACCTGACCAAAAGCTGCTTACGGGAGGCAAAAGTGTATTTCAGGCTTGAAGAATCCAGGGGGAGTTTTATCATGTGGAGGAAGCTGGAACGCTTATTATACATCCACAGACTCATCACAGACTTCTGTGTAGAAATGGAACGTTTTATACTAATAAATTCAGATTATAGAGGATCTTGACAGGCAGAAACATAGGACAAGAGTGAGTTAGATAAAATGTATGCTCTATCCTGCTCAGTTAGTCCCCCCAAAACAATAAGCTGGGTCAGGAGGTCCCTCTCTCAAACAAGCTCAGTAACAGTGCAACAAAACAAAGTTGACATGACCACGTGTAGCTTACATGAAAGATGGTTACATGAAAGATGATAAACCCTTCTTGACCCTGCACTGAAGGGCCAGCCTAGGAAGACATACGTTCAGTTTGGAGCAAGGGCTAGGAGCAGAATGCCTGGGACTCAGAAGAAAGCTGGAGTCGGGAGACGTGGAAACAATGCAGGAACTGCTGGAGCAAAGAGAACAGGAGGTCTGGAAGAGAGCTAGCTGTTGGCAGACATTTGACACTTGCTGCATGAATTCTGAGCCGCTTACTCTCCTCGCCTTCTCTAAAGGGCTAGAGCAGTGTGGTGGGCAGGTTGGTTGTAAACTTGATCTTTTTAATGATCTTGGGTGAGTCTGTGAGGATGTTTACGGGAAGGCAGCCTCTCAGTAGAGGGCAGGGTGTAAAGAAGCTAAGAGAAGCTAGAAATGAACATCCCTTCCTGGGAGGGCAGTGCAGGAAGAGAATTCCAGAGACTCAGGAAGCCAACAAGTCTGGGATAGGGTTGCAAGACTGTCCTATGGCTATATCAAGGGGGAGAAAATCTCTCTTCACTGCCTGTTTCGCTTGTGTGTGTTTATAGTGCTGGTGGTGGGTTTCTCTCTCTGCTTGGACCTGTGAAAGAGGGGCCTGGCCTCTTTCACCATTATGGAACTTCCCCTGGATCTGTAGCTTCAATAAATCTTTTCCTCCCACAAACTGTGCCTGGTTTGGAGATTCATCCCAGCGGCATGTGGCTGACTAGGACAAGCAGGCCAACTCAAGGGAATCTCAGAGGAGCATTTCAATAAAGAGATCATTCCCACTAGTCCTAACCATTTTGAGGTAAAATGAAGGTTTTGGGGGTTTTGCATGTGTGTGTATGTGTGCGCATTCAAGTGTGCATGTGTGTATGTATTGTGTATGTGTGTGTGCTTGTATATGTGTGTGTGTATATACAGGTATATATGTGCATGTGGGAACCAGAAGACAACCTTGGGTGTTTGGGGTGGATTTTCAGTCCAGCCCTCCTAGGTGTGTTCAGAGCAGTTTGAACTTGGGTGGTTTGTGCTTGCTGTTGTTGTTTCTCTCTAATCCAGCTTCTTCCGCTGTTGATACTGTTCCCCTGGACTCTGTAAGCCTGAAACAAACCCTTTCCTCCCATAATCTGTGTCTAGTTGGATGTTTGTCCCAGCACTTTGAAGCTGACTGCAACATACCGAAAGATGGGGAGATGGGCCAAAGGAGTGCCCAGTACATGCCAACCTGCCCTTGAGCCTTGGTCCTGCCCTTCCCGTGATCAGCTCTGTGTGACAAGAGAGAACCTCAGACCCCAAATGTGCAACATGAACCAACTGTAAAGCCTAAGATTAAAATCACAATGGCCACTCTCTTTCATGTTTCACAGGAACACCCTTAGGGTTGATACTAAGCTAGATCAAGAGGCACCATTCCCATCCTTTAGGAGGTTTGACTTTGAAGGTATTGTTTCTTATGACTCTAAATGGCATGCAGTAGTTATGGCCCATCCCCAAGAAGGGAAGCAACACAGAGTCACCATGACCCAGCTGAGGAGAGCACTCCTTTGGCCATGCTAGACTGTAAGCAGGCATTCAGGACACTGGATCCCAGTCAAACATACTGACATTTTGAAAGGAAATAATGCTTATGAGTGGAGGCAGGGGAAAAGATCCCTGCTGTACACTGAGCAGCATACAAGGATGAGCAAAATCTGCTCACCTTAAGTTCCAGGAGGAGGAGAAACAGGAAGGCAAGAGATCAAAGCTTGGTATGTGAATGCCACAGGCCCCAAGATGCTGCGGACCAAGTGGGCCTCTTCCCAAACACACAGCCTCACACCTCATGCCATCCTCCCTACCTCACTGGCTTTCAGGAGGTGATTGTTTTATTTGTGTGTGTGTGTGTGTGTGTGTGTGTGTGTGTGTGTGTGTGTGTGTGTGTGCTGTATGTCTGCATGTGTGCAAATGTGTGCATGTGGAATCCAGAGGACAACCTCTAGTGTTATCCTCAGAATGCTGTCTAGCTCTTCTTTTGTCACGTGTATGTGATGCACGCGTGTGTGCACGTTCAAGTGTGTGCAGGTGCATGTGTGAGGGTGTGCGTGTGGAAACCAGAGACTGATGACAAGCATCTTCCTCGATTGCTCTCCACCTTACTTTTTGAGACAAGGTCTTGCACTGAAGCTAGAGGTCACCAATTCCACTAGACTAGCCATCAAGCAAGTTACAGAGATTCCCCTAGAGACATAAGCCAGTTGCCCAGCATTTATCCTTGGGATCTGGAAATGGAACTCTTGTCCTCATGCTTAAGAGGTGGCCTCTCTACCCAGTCTTTATTTTAATTGCTTTACCACCTACCTTCCAGCCCAAGAAGTGATTTTAAATCCATCCCCTCAAGGATTAAAATGTCCAGGCAAGGGGCTGGCTCCATGGTTAAGTCACTTGCTTGCTTGGAGTTCAGTTCTCCAGTACCTACATAAAGCCAGATTCACAAAGTGATGCATGCATCTGGAGTTCGTTTATAGTGGCAAGAGGCCCTGGCACACCCATTCTCCCTCCCTCCCTCTCTCTCTCTCTCTCTCTCTCTCTCTCTCTTCCTTCCTTCCTTCCTCCCTCCCCCTCTCTCTCCCCTTGCAAATAAATGTACATCTTTAAAATAAATAAAAAATAAATTGCTCAGGCTGCTTCACCACAGTGCACTGCTAGCAATAATTTCTCCTATTCTTTTCCAGACTATGAGGGCAGTGATGCAGAGAAAGAGGAGGAGGATGGTAAGAATTCAGCAGCCTATTCAAAGATGCCTGCTTTCCGCAGAGCATTCTGGGCTAGAAATGTGCCCCAGGTGTTGCTCCCTTGTTGTTCCTGCTTGCACCGAGTTTCAGAGGGCTCCCGGGGACGTGCTGGGCACAGCGTCATGAAAGTTCTTTAAGGAGGATAAAATAGAAATAGCCTCCTGAAGGAGACAGAGTGACCTGGGGCAGGACCGGGAGCCCGTCTCTATCCTCAAAGACCCCTGAATCAGGGACTCCCACATTTTAAGAGGGTTGAGCTATTACTGGGTTCCTGCGGTCAAAGAAACAGAGCTTGCCAGGGATGTGTGCTCCCTACCCCATAAAATCCTCCAATGTCACCTTGGTAGAAAGTAACTTGGGCTGGACGTGGTGACACACACCTTTAATCCCAGCACTCAGGAGGCAGAGGTAGGAGGACCACTGTGAGTTCAAGGCCAGCCTAGGACTACAGAGTGGATTTCCAGGTCAGCCTGGCCTAGAGTGAGACCCTAACTCGAAAGAAGAAAGAAAGAAAGAAAGAAAGAAAGAAAGAAAGAAAGAAAGAAAGAAAGAAAGAAAGAAAGAAAGAAAGAAAGAAAGAAAGAAAGAAAGAAAGAAAGAAAGAGAGAGAGAGAGAAGGAAGGAAGGAAGGAAAAAAGAAAGGGAAAGGAAAAGAACTTGGAGCTCCTACAAATGGAACCCTTTAAACTTTCTTGAATGATTATTGAGGGGAGCTTAGAAATCCTATAAGGAAGCTCTGGAAAAAATCATTATGGTGGCAGAATCCCAATTATATAGCATACTTTCATAAAACAGGAGCCATGCAATGCCCCAGACCCATTCTCATTAAAAAAACAAACCTAGGCCCCCACAACTTGGTGTCAGGGCTAGTTAGCTCAGCCCCATTCAGAGACCCCAATTTGGGTCTCCAGGTGGTCTTTACCCTCCCCCGCTTTCTCATGGGCAGAAGCTCTTCAAACTCTCTTCTTTCTTCCCTTAATTTAATAAAGTCTCTAAATTAAAAAAAAAAACTTAGGGACTTCACTTGAGGAAGGGAGTTAAGGAATCAAATCTTAAGTACATACACACCCACAGTCTGGCTTTCCAACATTCTCTCAAACTCTGAATTAACCTATCCAACCCTTTGCAATCCCAGAAACTACTGCTGAAGACAGTTTTCCCCATCTTGTTCCGTGTCCATGTGTCTTAGAGAGATGCAGCTCAAGTGTTTGTGTGCAGCACCCGGCCGTTGTGCGGGTGGGCAGCTCAGTGGAGGAGCACTCGCTTCCCAGGGACAGCACCCCGTATTTAAATGGGAGCACACTATGAGGGGCAGCAAGACCTTAAACCAGCTGGTGGACTTGGGTCTCTGCGGCCAGCCCAGCCTAGCCCTCGCCTCGCCTACCTGAGCCACATAAAGAGTAGAGGGGCGAGAACAGATCTAAACTCCCTCTGGCTGCTCATGAATGAATCATAAGGGTAGGGTTCCCATGGCTCAGCGCTGGCCCTGGTCTATCACTGGCTCTTTCTCTCCTCCCTCTACCTACCAGTCAGCAAAGAAAACTCATCTAATGATACTTGATAAAGCTCAGCAAGGACAACTTTGTTGAAGACCATTGTAAAAAGCGTAGGGAATGCAGCGAGTCCCTTGGCAGTGGAAGAGATAGGCTTGATTGTAAACATGGCCTTGGCAAATGGAATTCACATCCAAAGAGCAAGTAGGGGTCAGAGGGTAGAAAATGACTGATGGGAACCTTCAGGGTAAAGGGGGAATTCTTGCTGAAGGCAGACCAGAGTGGTCAGATGCTACCCAGGGAAGATGCTTGAACAACCAGGAGCCAGGTCAGGTATAGAGAGGCCCAGGGCTGTAGAATACAGAGCTCTTGCTAATTAGCTTTCTAAGGAAGCCCACAGATGAGCCAGGAGAAGGTCTGGGAGCTGAGCAAAGTTGCTGTAATGTGGGGATCATGGTAGCAACTCTACATGGCAAATATACATGGCTCAAGCACTAATCCCAAATTCAGGATGTACAATTCTATCAAGAAAAGCCTTAGCAGAGAGGCACTTGAATGAGGAGGAATTTATCTGTAATCGGTCCAGGCAAGAAGACACACTCCACACAGGGTCTCCGGTGCTGGGCCGTGTTAGCACTGGTCTCTGAGCTTCCCTCCCCACAGTACAGGTGAGGGGCTGAGATAAACTAAAGAAGCGAGAGAGCAGAAGTGCGCAGGACTGCGAGCCAGGCCCAGCACTCGCACCTGGTCTCCACCCTCCATGAACCACCTCAGGAGTAGATAATGACCTTGGAGCAGAAGCAGAGGCCACCGAAACCCCAAAGGCCCGCTTCTTCGTCTCGTTCAGCCCGGTTCCAGCTCCACCTCCGCTTGGTGCCTGTGGACTTGACACGGACGAGACCACCGATCTAATGGCTTAATTATCATGCACCGCTGTTTAGTAGTCAGGAATGCCGAATTCACCTCCTTCACGCAATCAACACCCACGTCCCTCCCCAACTTAGCTGGGTATTATTCAATAAAACCTGTTACAATGAAACAGTCACAGGTGACTAAACTTGAGGACGGGAATCAAATCTGAATTACACACACCCCATTCGACTCAGCTCCCACCAGCTTGCCAGGAGCTCAGTGAGCCCCTACCCAGCCAGGAGCCCAAGGGAGTCAGGGCTCTTATTACTCAATGTCAAGTGGAGGCAGTGCACAATTTAACATAGGTGAGGATCCACAGGAATGCCCCCTTCCGACCACAGGACCCAGAATTAAATGAAATAATCCAGTGCTGCCAGTGCTGCCAGCCTACCTGGTGAGGTTCCTGGGCTCTCTGGATATTCCATCCTGAAGGAGAGGGTGTCATGATGACACCCAGGCAACGGGCTGGTGTCACTTCCCTGGGGACCCAGCTGTCCTAGAGGGGCTTTCTCCATGTGCACACCTTTCCGGGAGTGAGGACAGAGACCCAAGTTATAATTAGCAGTTCAGTTTGCTTCCAGCACCCTTCTCCCAGCCAGAGTCCCCAGGCCGCAGAGGAGCCTGGGACACAAGGGCAAGACAGGCACTCCTTATCTCTTTGGTCTCGGGAATCCTCTCTTCTATTTTAATTAGCAATTATTAGCCACAAGTAATTCGAGAAATTGCCAAGACTGGTGAGAGATATAGTAGCTGGAATTCATGAGATAAAATCACATTCAGGGTAAATAGCCTTTAGAGTACAGTCTAAAGTCCTCCTAGAGCCTACGAGGTCCCCTGACAGCTCCAGTTTGCTAGCAGGCCTAAGCCTGCCTCTCCACAGCACCAGCTCACCACCTGCTTCACTCATACCTCGCTGTGTCCTCCCTCAGGCACACACTCCTCTGAGTCAGCCACTGAAACTATTTTATTCCTATTATTATCCCCATGTTGGACATTAGGTAATTAGATAATTTACCTTGCCTCATTGATGATTCTGTCTTTTATGAAAATGATATACATCTATTTTTCCTCATTCCAAATTACTTTCTTTCCATGCTCCTTATAGAATTGAAAGCCTTGGAGACTCTAACTCAAGGGGACTTGTGGGACACCATAATGAATGAGCCTATTGGCAAGCAGGGAGACGAAGACCTGAAGGACACTGTAAGTGTAGAGCCTGGCTCTGGGGATAAATTGCTCACTATGCAAATGGGGGACTAGAATTGGGGTTCCCCAGGACCCACGTAAACACCAGGAGGGCATGGTGGTTGGCCTGTGATCCCAGTGCTCAGGAGGGAGAGACAGATCCCTGGCTAGCTAGGTGGACTAGCCAGACCGGTGAGCTCTGGGCTGAGGGGAGAGACCCTGCCTCAGCAAATGAAGTAGAGAGTATTCAAGAGGCCCACCTGACAGTCAACCTCGGATTTCTACATGCATGCGCACATGCGCACACCTGCACACGTGTGAACACATGGACACTCCATACACATGCACACAGACATACAAAAAATGCAACTCTACATAAATATTTGCAATCCCCTGCTTCCAAATGTAGCTGGGACACACACAGCAGTCACAGCCTTGAATAGCTACAGAAACTGAGATTCTCAGCAGCCATCCAGAGTGTTCCTTGGGAGAAGTGGACTGGGCAGGGAAGCTTTCATTGTGAGGAGCTCATCACCCTGGGCTTTTGAAACCAAAGGATTTGCACAGCAAAGGCTGTGGTACAACCAGAATTAATTAATTAATTATGGCCCAAGTATTTTGATTCAACCTAGATTTTGAATCTTGAAGCACCTGTGCACATGAGTTTTCAATACTGAAGAGATGGCTCAGCAGTTAAGGCACTCACCTGCAAAGCCTGACAGCCCAGCTTTGATTCCCCAGTACCCATGGAAAGTCAGATACACAAAGTGGCACATGCATCTGGAGTTCATTGGCAGCAGCTGGAGGCCCTGGTGCACCCATTCTATCTTCTCTCTGTCTTTCTCTGCAGGCAAATAAATAAATACTGAAATGGTGAAAGAGCTAGAAAAATAAGTCTCCTAGAAACAACTACTGCAGGGTGCTTGCTAGGTAGACTCCTGGAGAGTGTAATATACAAAGAAACGCACCTATCTTTGGAAACATGAACAGCCATCATGGGATCCTACTATGCATGCATTGTATCTATTCCTCACTTTTCCCTTAACAATTTATTGTGGAAATCTATGGTATTTGATTATCTATTTTAGACCATGATTTAACTAGTACCGTGACATTGGATATTTGTTTTTAGCATAAATACACATATCCCAGCATATATATATATATATATGTGTGTGTGTGTGTGTGTGTGTGCATTTATACATACACACATACATAACAGGAGAATCTGCATCCTTAACTCATTAGGTATTGACAGCTAGTGTAATGGTAATGGGCTAGGGTGATGGTTATGGGCTAGGTGTGATGCTTTGTAGGGGTTGCAGCCCCCTGGAACCTTTGGGAATCAGAAATGTGCCTATCCAACCATGAATCTTTATCTTCTGTTTATTTTGTCCTATGATCCCTTTGTAGTCTGTTTCCAGCTCCTATAGTGCAGTGATGAGAGAGATAATCAAGGAAATGAGTTCTCAAGAGGAAATGGAAGAGGACGTGGACATATGCCTGAGTAAGCTGTTGGGAAGTGAAAACAGAAGGAAGCTGGGAATCCTGTGAGTACCTGAAGAGGAGACCTGGTCAGTGGGGTGGGGGAGCCAGAGGTGACAACTGGGAAAATGCAAACACTTCCACCGGGGAAGAGAGCAGATCCAGACAGGTTCCTGAGTCAAGGAACAGGCCCGGGAGAGGGACAGGGCATGAGTGAGACCTGGGGACCTATGGACACAGTGATCTACCTCTCAAGGCCATGATCCAAGCTCGTGCATGGAGCTAAGGGAGGCACACACTGGAGATGTGGAGAGGTTGGAGATCCAGGGCAAGGTAGCCCTGAAGGGACCATGCATTTGTACAAAAGCTTGGAGGAAGTCTCAGGTCCCCTTTCAAAATAAAGCCAAGGGGACATCAAGATCCTGGACATCTACCAGCAAACTCCCCAGCATCCTCCTGGGCTGGCTGGTGCTTTATTGTGCTAGGAAGGTCGTGGCCAAAAACCCAGGCCATAGGAGAGAAGGATGATGATGTCACTGCAAACCCATTTCTGGTGCCAGGCCTCTCTAGCTGACAAGGACTCAGCTCATATTTATTCTAGAACCCAAGTTGTACATCCAACCTGTGGGTCAGAACATGCTGCCAACATAGGAGCCTGGATTTCCCAGCAATCTGGAGACATGGTGTGGGGACCTCAGTGAGTCTGTGGCAAACTCTCCAGCCATGGCACCAGGTCAGGAGGGACACTCACCATACTCAGGGAGACCAGATCGACGGCCAACAACTTGGCTGTGGGCTCAGTGTTCATGGGCAACAGAGCCCCATGCTGTTCCAGAAGGAGAAGGTGCTAGAACAGAACAGAGCACAAGAGATCCAAAGAGCAATCGTACACACCGTGCTTCAACAGTGATGGCAGGCCTGTGATGTGTGTCAGAATGTGACAGAATTTACCAAGAAGGAAGAAGAAAGTGGATAGCGTCTTAGATACAACACAGTGCAGAGTGTGTGGGGGGGTGCACCTGTCCATATGAGTGCAGGTGAGTGTGTGTGCCTGTCCTTGTGAGCAGAGGTGAGTGTGTGCGGGCATGTGTGTTCCTGTCCTGTGGCTCAGGTGAGTGTGTGTGTGTATGTGCATGCCTGCCCTTGTGAGCACAGGTGAGCATGTGCAGGTGTGTGTGTATGTGTGTGTGCACCTGTCCATGTGAGCACAGGTGTGTGTGGGTGTGTGGTTGTGCCCCTATCCATGTGAGTGCAGGTGAGTGTGTGCAGGTAGGTGTGGGTATGAGTGTGTGCACCTGTCCTTGTGAGCACAGGTGAGTGTGTGTGCTCCTGTCCTTGTGAGCACAGGCGAGTGTGTACTGGGGGTGTATGGGTGTGTGTGCACCTGTCTTGGTTAGCACAGATGAGTGTATGCAGGTGAGTGTGTGTCTGTGTATGCGTCTATCCTTGTGAGCGGAGGTGAGTGTGTGTGGTTGTGTGTCTGTGTGTGCTTGTCCTCGTGAGTGCAGGTGAGTGTGTGCAGGGTGTGTGTGTGCACCTGTCCATGTGAGTGCAGGTGTATGTGTGTGTGTGTATAGCCTGTTCTTGTGAGCACATTTGAGTGTGTGTGAGTGTGTGTGTGTATGTATGTTCCCATCCATATGAGCACAGGTGAGTGTGTGCTGTTAAGTGTGTGTGTGTGTGTGTGTGTGTGTGTGCACCTGCAGGTGAGTATTTGCGGGGGGGGTGCTGCTCCTGTCCTTGTGAGTGCAGGTGAGTGTGTGCAGGTAAGTGTGCATTGTGTGCACCTGTCCTTGTGAGCGCAGGTGAATGTGTTTGTGTGTCTGTATGTGCTCCTGTCAATGTGAGCGCAGGTGAATGTATGTGGGTATGTATGGGTGTGTGTACCAGTCTTTCTTAGCACAGATGAATCTGTGCAGGTGTGTGTGTGTGTGCACATGCGCACCTGTCCTTGTGAGCAGAGGTGAGTGGGCGTGGGTGTGGGTACACTTGTCCTTATGAGCACAGCCTCTTTCCTTCCCACACTGGTGAGTGTGTGTGCGCACATGTGTGCGCGTAGGTGTGCGTGCACCTGTCCTTGTGAGCACAGGTGAGTGTGTGTGCACATGTGTGCGCGTACGTGTGCGTGCACTTGTCCTTGTGAGCACAGGTGAGTGTGTGTGTGTGTGTGTGTGTGTGTGTGTGTGTGTGTGTACCTGTCCATGTGAGCGCAGGTGACTGGGGAGTTTGGGGGGTGTTTGAACCTGTGCTTGTGAACACAGGTGAATGTCTGTGTGCACACCTGTCTTTGTTAGCACAGTTGAGTGTGTGCAGGTGTGTGTGTGTGTACATCTGTCCTTGTGAGCGCAGGTGAATGTGTGCAGGTAAGTGTGTGTGTGTGTGCCCATCCATAAGAGCGCAGGTGATTGTATGTGGGGGTGTGTGTGTGTATACCTGTCCTTGTCCTTGTGAGCACATGTGTGTGTTTGTGTGCACCTGTCCTTGTGAGCACAGTTAAGTGTGTGCGGGTCTGTGTGTTTGTGTGTGGAGGCCAGAAGACAACCTAAGGTGTCATTCCAAAGGAATGCTGTCTACTTCTAAGGAGCTCTCCTTGACCTGGAGCTCACCAAGTAGGATAGACTGGCTGTCCAGTGCTCCCCAGGGATCTCCTGTCTTGCACGCCCCACCATGCCAGCTGTTTTTACACTGGTCGTGGGGATTGAACGTGCAGTTCAACCAGCCAGGCAGCCAGGCAGGGTTGCACTGAACACGCAGTTCAGGCAGCCAGGCAGGGTTGCGCTCTTAGGGCATCCTGGAATAACTGAAGTTGGGGGTTATCATGTTAACAACAGCTTGGCCTTGAGGCAGGGACAGTCTGCTTTGAGTCAGGAATGGCTCTGTCTGACCACCCATTCTGAATTTGTATTCACAACAAAGAACCCCCAAGCTTTCAGCTCAGCAAAAACAAACAGCAAGTAACACAGGGGTAAGTCATTTGGCCAGGTGGGTGCCCTCTCCTGGCCTTTCTTCACATTTAGCCCAAGACAAAGGCTCATCCGACCTAGTCACACTTAACAACTATTTCCTGGGCCCCTTTCTGTGCTCTATACTAGGCTCTAAGGACATGGGAGTGTGTGCCAAGGAGGGGCTACCTGGTGGGGATTCCACTCACTTGCAAGGTGGGCAAAAAGATAAGGAAGGAACCAAAGGGTCTTGGGTGCCTCTGGCTGGATACTTCCAGCAGAGTTTAACTCCTGTCTGCACGTGTTGTAACACTCTCGGCCACATCCCTACTCCTCGGTTCTTCCTATGTGTCTTCTCCAATTCTAAGGGCTCCTCCTCAGATCCCGTTAGGTCAGGGATGCTCGCCCTGCTGCCTTCTCTGATCTGAGAGCAGGAAACCCAGCTGCCCTGGAGAACACCTATTTGACAGTAAGGGTCAGAGCCATGGACATGCCACGTGGCTGGCTGTCTATGTCGTCAGAGAACACGTGAAAGGCTCCGAGGCTGGGCGATGCCTGCCGAGGCTTTCAGGGTTAGACGTGAGCCTGCTTGAAAATTCCCTACAAGCGCCAAGGGGTTTCAGAGGGTTCTGTCCAGTTCACGGACAATGCTATGTATCCAAGCCACTTCCAGATGTAACCCTCATGGGGATTAAGACAAATCCTAAATCCAAGCCATCGAAAATCAGGCTGCAGGAGCTTAACTCATACAACCACACTTGCACTTGGACCTGGACCCCCCTGCCTGTTCCTGGCCAGAAGATGACCCTCACTGAATTTATTTTAAAGGTTTAGGTTACCTAAAGTACCTTCATTAAAGACCAGCTAGAGACCATGTGGGAAGAACTGAGTTGACGTCAGAGGCCATTTCTTCGCTTTTGCGCACTGGCTGGGAGGGAAGCTGGCAGAGAGCAATTGGAATTCCTCCACGTAAAGGACTCAATTCTAGCCCCACCCAACTGTATATCATGATATGGAAGCTTCTATTTATTCTTTCAGATTGAATAAAAATGTGGAAAAATTCAAGGAAATTATCCAAAGCATTCTGAGTAGACGTGAAGGTAAGCACCCTTTGACCCGTCTCCTCCAGGTCAGGTGTGTGGGTCAGGATGGACGAAGACCTCATGGGCTTGCCCTTGGCACAGGGGGTGGGGGGCACAAGGGTGGATGGCAAGGTGGGAAATTGCAAATGTAATAGTTCTGGGCTCTAGGGTAGCACACAGGATGAAGTCAGTCCCTACTTGGGGGACAAGGGTTCCGGAAGGCAACATTAATCAACAGTGGGGAAGGAAAGAATCCCTTTGCCAAGAGGCTGAAGGCAGATGCGGCCCAGCTATTAAGGCTTTCCCATCATGAGGATCACCATTTTGCAGATTGGCTCCAACATAGCTTGGCTCATGGGGCTAAGTCACTGAGAAAGTCAAAGCCACAACATAAAATAGCTTTCAAATTATGAGATTCCACTGGCACAGAAATGGGACATCGATCCATCCAGGCACTCTCTTTGTCCAAGCCTGTTTCCCTCTGCAAATGTGCTCTTATTCTCACGGTAGTGTGTAAACCTTGGCCTCACCGTCAAGAAATAACTGCTGACAGCTACTAGCTTCACAAACATTGTCGGATTCACACTCATCTTCATATCCATGTGAAGAACTGTTTAGAAACCAAGGCCTGGGGCTAGGGAGATGGCCAAGCAGTTAAAGGTGCTTGCTTGCACAGCCTGCAGGGCCTGGTTCAAATCCTCAGTACCCACATAAAGCCAGAAGCACCAAGTGGCACAAGAGGCCCTGGCACACTCGTTCTGTCTATCATCTATCTCTATCACTCTTACAAATAAATAAAAATATTCAAAAGAAACTGAGGCCCATGGAAGTTAAGTGACTTGCCCATGACCACCCAGTCATTGAGTGAAAAAGCCACAGTCCTGAGCTTGCCCACTGGGCATGTCCAGGCCAGTGTGTCTGGAGAAAATGGAGCCCCAGCTGTTTAAGCCTCATGTCCTAATTAGAGTTAGGGAACAGGAAAAAAAATTGTCATCTGCAGTTTCCAAAGCAGAAGGAACCGTCCTCCCACCAAGGCGCACGCAGTGGAGGGCCCCAAAGCAAGGAGAGGGCTTCAGATTCTTAGTAGCTGAAAACAGCAGATGTCTATTGGGTCTATTTGTCAACCTTGTCCGGTGTTCACAATTCAGTTCTCATCTGGAACCTTAGCAAGCCTGGTACACAGTAGGTACTCAGTGAGTACTTCTTGGATGGATGGGACACTGTTTGTCTGGATGACTGAAGCCTCAAAGGCTTGCACAGTAATGCAATATTTCTTGTTGACACGCAGTATCCCCTTCCTGTTCCTGCTGTAGCCAGTCCCAAAGAAATCTCGAGCGGCCTTTGGGATGCACCTCACGTGCTTTTCGTATCCAGCCCATTGTTCTGTGCCCTCGCACGCGTCTCCTACATCACGGAACGCTGTGATTTCATTCAAGGGCTCCGCACCTAGAAGGGGCCTGTGCTTGTTTAAAGCTTTGCTGTCATTGTCTGGAACGCCTTGATAATTTCAGTAGGGTTCCTACGGTTTCATTTTGCACTTGGACCCTCAAATGAGGTAGTATTTTCTCCTGAGAACCAACCAGTCTGATGAAAAGGCGAATATTACTTCTATTATGATCCATCCAAATGTAAAGGTCTTTGTTTTCTTGTGGTGCTGGCTAAGCACTTCGCGCTGAGCTACACCCCAGTCAAAATACCCAGATGGTGTTATAGGTGCTCGCACAATTAGCTCAAGGAATCTAAGGTCAGATACTATCATCTTTTCCTGGAAATTTTTTTCTATTTTTTCAAGGCAGGGTCTCGCTCTAGCCCAGGCTGACCTGGAACTCACTCTGTAGCTCCAGGCTGATCTTGAACTCACAGTGATCCTCCTACCTCTGCCTCCCCAGTGCTCACCCAGCTTCCCTGAAATTTTATTCTCCCTGATTCCTGTCTTCTGCTTTGCAGACCTTTCCATATTGTTTCAGCATACTCTTTTCAAAACTCTCTGTGGAACGCCATGACTGCCAAGAAAATGTCCACATCCATCCTGGCCTCTCCAGACACACTGGCTTTTTGCTGTCCGCTGATCGCTGAGGCCTCCCTCCTGCAGGGCCTCAGTACTTGCTTTTCCTCCTGCCTGGGACACTCTTGGCTCTAACATCCTGTGCCTCACTTCAACCAAGGCTCTCCTTAAATGTACCTTCTCGAGAATAATGTCCTGGAGTACTTTTTTTGTGATAGGGTCTCTCTCTAGTCCAGGCTGACCTAAAATTCACTATGTAATCTCAGACTGGCCTCAAACTCATGGCAATCCTCCTACTTCTGCCTCCCAATTAAATCTGCTAGGATTAAAGGCATATACCACCAAGCCCAGCTCATTTTGTACTCTTTAAAAACCAGTGCGCTCACGTGCCCACACGCACCCGATGCCATCTTTCTTGCCTTGCTCTGTATATCTTCATAACGTTCATAACCATATAGTATGCTTTTACTATAGAAACACAGTAGCATCTGTCTTCCCTGTGGTTGCAGCGCTTCCAGTATCTAGGACAGTTCTTGGCCTACAGGTACACAACGGATGCAAACTCAGTGAGTAAGCGAAGCAGCGATCTAGCGCTCCCTGCCTCTCCTAGCCCGTTCCCTCCAACCTTAAACCACACAGGGCTCATGCTAATACTCCCTCACTTGGCCTTTGCATGTCACACAGACTTACCTTCGCCCAGTCACCTCAGCTTCAAAGCTTGATTTGATTTCTCCTGTGAGCTCTCCTGTGCTGGCCCCAATGATGGGCCACCCCAAGATCTCTTAACTAGCCTAACCCAGATGCTAAATGAACTGGCCACCTCTCCCACATCAACCATCCTGCTCAATACCACAGACAGGAACTCTCGTTCAACTTACTAAGAGGCATGGGGGGAGGAGCTGCTCCCTGGTTCATTCTTACTAGTTTCTTCCAAAACTAAAATTATATGTTATAAAAATAGAGAAAACTTTCTATAGAAAGAAATTTGTTGCTATGAAAACTAAAAAGCTCAATAAGAAAATAACATTTTATTTATTTTTTTTAAATATTTTATTCATTTTCAAGCAGAGAGATACAGAGAGAGAGAGAGAGAGAGAGAGAGAGAGAGAGAGAACACCTGTGGGTCTAGCTTATGTGGGTCCTGGGGAGTTGAACCGGGGCCTTAGGCACTGGAGGTAAGTGCCTTAACCGCTGAGCCATCTCTCCAGCCCAGAAAATAACATTTTATAAACCTGCTTTGAGTTAGATGTGAACCAAACATAAAAGATTAGAGAATGTGTAGAAAAAACTTAAGATTTGATAATTCTGAAAACAGCCTTTTTAGATACTGCCAGAACTGAAGGTCAGTCATAAATTTATGGGTATAGTTTAGGTAAAAATGATCATCAACCTCAAGGGGGAGACTTTGCCTGCATTTAACTGGC
The DNA here is from genome assembly GCA_004024765.1 of Zapus hudsonius. NCBI lineage: Eukaryota > Metazoa > Chordata > Mammalia > Rodentia > Dipodidae > Zapus > Zapus hudsonius. Next base: position 2,984 of record PVHP010009843.1, on the reverse strand, counting down.
ATGCTGGTATTCATGTTACAAGTTACAGCAACATGTTTAAGGCCGGTTTCCTTTTTACCAGATCCTCATTAGTCTGTCTTCGTTCATCAGCTATGGCTTTGGCCAAGCGCTCCCATTCATTGCTCTGTAGTTAGCTTTCTGCTGTGCCTCACCTCAGCTCCCCAGAGCAGGTGTTTCACCACTGTGGTCATCACCTAGCACCATCCTGGCCCTTAATAAGCACGTGCGAATAAATGAAACACACCTTTCTTTCTTCAGAAGACCTGATCCTCCTTTTCCCTGTCAGTCTTCCTTCCTTGGGACATGGCCGATGCCTCGACCCCCTGGCATCTTGAGACAGGTCTGTTTCCTTTCCCGTTCTCGTCACTGCTATTACTGATCCACTCTCTGACTGCGGCTCTCATGCAACCCTTGACTGGCAGGTCACAAGCAGGCAGGGCTGGCAGATCAGAAGCAGGCAGAGCTGGCTACCTTCACATACCGTCTGTCTACTCAGTACATCCCGATGGAACCAGAGGCTGACAAAGTGGGAACGTATGTTGCTGTTTCTCAGCCTGAGAAGAAAACAGAAGTAGATACAAAATGGACACAGAAGAAGATGAAGGTAAAGATGGCAGTGTGTTGGTGTTCTCTGTGAACAGGTGGTTTTCATTTTGTTTTGGTTCAGGTGAGGCATACACACCATCAGAGAACCCTCAGGGATAGTACACAGTTTGGACCCAGAGAAGACAAATGTTCCACTCTGTTGAGGCACAATCACAAGGTTTGAGATCCTTCCACCTGCAGGGCCTGTATTAAGCCACTGAGTGTGGGGGAGTAGAACAAATCAGCAACATAGTATAACTATGCATGTTCCTAGTCAATTAAAATCAATATCAAAAATCAATTATACTGCCGGGCTTGGTGGTATGTGCCTTTAATCCCAGCACTCGGGAGGCAGAGGTAGAGGATTGCTGGGAGTTCCAGGCTATCCTGAGAATAATAGTGAATTCCAGGTCAGCCTGGGCTTGAGCAAGACCCTACCTCAAAAAAAAATCAAATCATACCATACCTGTAGTACATTCATACAATAAAACATTATTCAGGGCTAGAGAGATGGCTCAGCAGTAAGGCACTTGCCTGTAAAGCCTAACAGCCCAAGGTTCAATTCCCCAGTACCCAGGTAAAACCAGATGCAGAAGTTGGTGCAGATGTCTGGAGTTCGTATGCAGTGGCTAGAGGCCCTCTGCACTCATTCTCTCTCTCTGCTTGCAAATAAATTAGATATTTTCTAAAAAGCATTATTCAACATTAAAAGAAATGAAATGTCAATCTGGGCATGGTGGTTCATGACTCCCAGCACTGGAGAGACTGAGGCAGGAAGATCAGGAGTTAAATAGAGATCAGCCTGGGTTATATAACCAGACCCTATCAGAAAGAGGGGGAGAGGGAGAGAGGAATCAGAGGAAGAGAGGGGAGAGGGGGGGAATGAGAGAGAAGAAAGGAAAAGTGTACTGGCAAGCCATGAAGAGATGTGGAGAAAGCTTAAATGTGTATCACTAAGTAGAAAAAGCCAGTGCTCTGAGGTTAGCACTCTGCCACTACAGGACCCTAACCAACCGACACATGGGAAGCCAGCCTGCCAAGGCCACACTCATTTACGGCAACAAATGCCAACTTTACATAAAATGAACAATCTCCTAGAAAAAATAGAATTTACTACCATTAATTTACAAATAGGTCTTAAAACCTAAACTTACCTAAATTTATTTATTGAGTTATGTCACCTCAAAAAAAATATAATAAAGTCCTAATTTCCAATGCTCCAGAATGTGGCCTTATCTGGAAATAGCATCTTTCGGGCTGTGACTAGTCAGTTCAGATGAAGGAATACTGGAGCAGAGAATGGGCTGCAACCCAAGCCCAGCCCGACGGGTGTCCTTAAAAGGACACAGGTCACCATGTGGAGATGGAGGTAGAGGACAAGTTCACTTACTGACAAGTCAAGAAATGTCCAGGATGGTCATCTATTCCCAAACACTCAGAGGAAGACAGGGGACAGTCTTCCGCACTGCTTCTTCAGGCTGTCCTACATCTTCACTGCACGCTGTGGCCTCTGCAATGGTGAGAAGATATTTCTGTAATACCAAGCACTCAGTTTTGGGTACTTTGTTACCCCAACCCTAGAAAATTAATACACACAGCAAGCATCAGGGTGTTTGAAATGACAGCTTAAAAACTATATGAGTGTGCGCACACACACAAAGCATGGTAGATCCAGTGTAGCCTCCTAATTAGACAAGCAAACCAAGGTTCTGAGGTTTCACAGTGAGTTGGTAAGACTCATGCACAGGTTAGCATGTGCACACACGTAGAGCAAGTAGATGTGCAGCTGAGTGGGGCCTGTGGAATTTAAGTCCAAAATCTGGCTTTGATTTCTGTCGTGGTAACTGAAGACAAAGAACTCCACAATGGAAACCTTTGATAAATGGGCGCCAAATCCCCAGGTGTTCTTGTGACCATAGCATTCTCTGAAGGACATCTGGCACCTGCATGCTTCTCATAGCCTCCTTTCCTTCCAGGCCCATCAAGGTGATGGAAAACTAATTCTCTACCCCAGTGGGAATGTCTTTCAAGTTCTTTTTCCTAATGGAACAGGCCAGATACAGTATCCACTGAGGCAGAGGGAGGCACCTACGATGTTTGTGATTGGGGTTGGGGATAGGATTTGATTGAAGACTGTGTTCTGTAGACCTTGGCTTTTCTTGGTTGGGGGGGGGGGCAGTGGGGATTGTCCCAAGGGACTGCTTGTACCTTAACAAGCTTGCAGCTATCCATCAGGAAACCTGGCCATGCTCATCTCTTGCACAGAAGGTGCAAAGATCACATACATTGTTCTGGAAAATAATTCAAACATGAAAATCCGGGCTCTCGTCAACAACTCTGGCCATGCCACCTTCTACGATGAAAACGGGGAGATCTGGTAAGCTGAGTCCTGAGTCCCC